>JBBYHK010509518.1:0-13432 GCA_038382065.1 Adansonia grandidieri | reverse complement strand
AATGTGTTAGGCTAATGATTCATACATGGATTAAGGATAACAAGATGCATGGACATGGCATAAAATGCATGAGCAAGCGATATCAAGCATCTAAGTTTGTCTTCTTTCATAGATGAACTTCAAATAAAAGGAAAATTAAGGAAAGAGAAGCTTTTCTTGTGAATCCAAAGTATCAATATTTTGTATCCCAACGAGGAGAACATCATTGTTGTGCCCATAACAAAAGGAATGGAGATTGTTAGGAGTATCCAAGCTTATTTCATTTCATAGATGAATTTATAAGGAAAATGGGAGAAGAAAAGTTTTTCTTGCAAATCCAAAGCATTTATACCATGCATCCCAATAAGGAGAACATGATTATAATGCCAATAACAAAAAGAATAGAGATATTGCGAGTATCCAAGTTTGTCTCATTTCAAGGATAAGCTTTAATGATAAGGAAAATGGTGGAAAGAAAATCTTATCTTACAAATCCAAAGCAACAATATCACGTATCCTAATGAGGAGAACATGATTGTAGTGCCTATAACAAAAAGAATAAATATTATCATGTGTATCCTAGTTTGTATCATTTCAAGAAAGAACTTTGATTATAAGAAAAATGGTGGAAAGAAAAGCTTTTCTTGCAAATCTAAAGCATTAATATCATGTATGCCAATGAGGAGAACATGATTTAGTGCCCATAACAAAAAGAATGGAGATTATTACAACCATCCATCTTTGTATCATTTCACGGATATACATTGATTATGAGGAAAATGGTGGAAAGAAAAGCTTTTCTTGCAAATCCAAAGCATTAATACCGTGTATCCCAAAAAGGAGAACATGATTGTAGTGACAATAACAAAAAGAATGGCGAATATTACGAGTATCCAGGTTTGTCTCATTTCAAGGATAAGCTTTAAGGATACGAAAAATGGTGGAAAGAAAAGCTTTTCTTGCAAATCCAAAGCATCAATATCGCATATCCTAATAAGGAGGACATAATTGTAGCACCCATAACAAAAAGAATGGATATTATTACGAGTATCCAAGTTTGTCTTATTTCATGGATGAACTTTGACTATAAGGAAAATGGTGGAGAGGAAAGCTTTTCTTACAAATCCAAAACAATATCCTATATCCCAATGAGGAGAAAATGATTGTAATGCCCATAAAAAAAGGATGGAGATTATTACGAGTATCCAAGTTTGTCTCATTTCACAGATGAACTTTAATTATATGGAAAATGGAGGAGGGAAAAGCTTTTCTTGCAAATCCAAAGCATCAATATCATGCACCCTAATGTGAAAAACATGATTGTAGCGCCAATAACAAAAAGAATGGATATTATTATGAGTATCCAAGTTCATCTTTTTTCACGGATAAACTTTGATTATATGGAAAATGGTGGAAAGAAAAGCTTTTTTGATAAATCCAAAGCATCAATATCGTGTATCCCAATGATGAGAACATGACTGAAGTGCCCATAACAAAAAGAATAGAGATTATTATGAGTATCCATGTTTGTCTCATTTCACGGATGAACATTAATTAAAGGGAAAATGGTGGAAAGAAAAACTTTTCTTGCAAATCCAAAGTAGCAATATCTTTTATCTTGATGTGGAGAACATTATTGTAGTGCCAATAAGAAAAAAAATTTAGAATACTACGAGTATCCAAGTTTTTCTCATTTCATGGATGAACTTTGGTTATAAGAAAAATGATGGAAAGAAAACTTTTGTTACAATTCCAAAGCATCAATATTGTGTATCGCAATGATGAGAACATGATTTTAGTGCCCATAACAAAAAGAATGGAGATGATTATAAGTACCCATGTTTGTCTCATTTTACGGGTGAACATTAATTAAAGGGAAAATGGTGGAAAGAAAAACTTTTCTTACAAATCCAAAGCAGCAATATCTTTTATCTTGAAGTGGAGAACATGATTGTAGTGCCAATAAGAAAAAGAATTTAGAATACTACGAGTATCCAAGTTTTTCTCAATTCACAGATGAACTTTGATTATAAGGAAAATGATGGAAAGAAAACTTTTGTTACAATTCCAAAGCATCAATATCGTGTATCCCACTGATGAGAACATGATTGTAGTGCCCATAATAAAAAGAATGGAGATTATTATGAGTACCCAAGTTTGTCTCATTTCACAGATGAACATTAGTTATAGCGAAAATGGTGGAAAGAAAAGCTTTTATTGCAAATCCAAAGCATCAATATCTTGTATCCTGATGCGGAGAATATGATTGCAGTGCCAATAAAAAAATTAGATTAGTACGAGTATTCATGTTTGTCTCATTTCACTGATGAATTTTGATTATAAGGAAAATGGTGGGAAGAAAAGCTTTTCTTGCAAATCCAAAGCAGCATTACCGTATATCCCAATGAGGAGAACATGATTTTTGTGCCCACCACAAAAAGAATGAAGATTATTTTGAGTATCCAAGATTATCTCATTTCATAGATGAACATTGATTATAAGGAAAATGGTAGAAAGAAAATGCTTTTCTTGCAAATCCAAAGCAACAATAACGTGTATCCCAATGTGGAGAGAATGATTGTAGTGCCCAATCACAAAAAAAGTGGAGATTATTATGAGAATCCAAGTTTGACTTGTTGGATGATCAAACTTTCATTAAAAGGAAAATGGTGGAAAGAAAACCTTTTCTTGCTAAACCAAGGCATCAAGATCGTGTATCATAATGTGGAGAACATGATTGTAGTGCCAATAACAAAAAGAATGAAAATTATTGTAAGTATCCATGATTGTCTCATTTCACGGGTGAACATTAATTATAAGGAAAATGGTGGAAAGAAAAGCTTTTCTTGCAAATCCAAACCATTAATACTGTGTTTTGTAAGGTGGAGAATATGATTGTAGTGCCATTAAGAAAAAAAGTGGAGATTATTACAAGTATCCAAGTTTGTATCATTTCACGGATATACATTGATTATAAGGAAAATGGTAGAAAAAAAAAGCTTTTCTTTCAAGTCCAAAGCATTAATATCGTGTATCCCAATGACGAGAACATGACTGTAGTGCCCATAACAAAAAGAATGGAGATTATTACGAGTATCTAAGTTTGTCTTATTTCAAGCATAACTTTAATAATAAGGAAAATCATTGAAAGAAAAGCTTTTTCTATAAATCCAAAGCATCAGTATCGTGTATCCTAATGAGGGAAACATGATTGTTGTGCCCTTAACATAAACAATGTATATTATTTTGAGTATCAAATTTGTCTCATTTCATGGATGAACCTTAATTATAAGGAAAATGGTGGAGAGAAAAACTTTCCTTGCAAATCTAAAGCATCAATACCGTGCATCCTAATGTGGAGAACATGATTGTAGTGCCACTAATAAAAAGAGTGGAGATTAGTACAAGTATCCAAGTTCATATCATTTCAGAGATATACATTGATTATAAGGAAAATTGTGTAAAGAAAAGCTTTTCTTGCAAATCCAAAGCATTGATATTATGTATACCAATGAGGAGAACAAGATCGTTATGCCCATAACAAAAAGAATGGAGATTATTTCGAGTATCCAAATTTGTCTCATTTGATGGATAAACATTAATTATAGGGAAAATGGTGGAAAGAAAAGTTTTTCTTGCAAATCCAAAGCATCAATATCATCCATCCCAATAAGGAGAACATGATTGTAGCACCAATAACAAAAAAAATGGAGATTATTACAAGTATCTGAGCTTGTCTTATTTCATAGAGAAACTTTAATAATAAGGAAAATGGTAGAATGAAAAGCTTTTCTTGCAAATCCAAAGCATCAATACCATGTATTCCAATGAGGAGAACATCATTGTAGCGCCAATTAAAAAAATGGAGATTATTACAAGTATCCAAGCTTGCCTCATTTTACGGGTGAACTTTAATAATAAGGAAAATGGTGGAAAGCAAAGCTTTTCTTACAAATCTATAGCATCAATACCGCGTATCCCAATGTGGATGACATGATTGTAGTGCCAATAACAAAAAGAATAGAGATTATTACTATCCATGATTGTCTCATTTCATGAGTGAACATTAATTATGAGGATAATTGTGGAAAGAAAAGCTTTTCTTGCAAATCCAAAGCATCAATATCATGTATTGATATTGATAGAATTTAGACTATTATGTGGAGAACATAATCATGTGGAGAACATGATTGTAGTGCTAATAACAAATAGAATTTAGACTATTATGAGCATGTAGGTTTGTCTCATTTCATAGATAAACTTCGATATAAGGAAAATGGCAAAAAGAAAAGCATTTCTTGCAAATCCAAAGCATCAAAATCATGTATCTCAATGTGAAGAACATGATTGTAGTGCCAGTAACAAAACGAATTTTGATTATTGCGAGTATCAAATTTTGTCTCATTTCATGGATGAACATTAATTATAAGGAAAATGATGGAAAGAAAAGCTTTTCTTGCAAATCCAAAGCATCAATACCATGTATCCCAATATGGAGAACATGATTGTAGTGCCAATAACAAAAAGAATTTACATTATTATGAGTATCCATGTTTGTCTCATTTCACAGATGAACATTGATTATAAAGGAAAATGGTGGGAAGAAAACTTTTTTTACTAATCCAAAGCATCAATATCGTGTATCCCAATATGGAGAACATGATTGTAGCACCAATAACAAAAAGAATTTAGATTATTACAAGTATCCAAGTTGGTCTTATTTCAGGGATGAACATTAATTATAAGGGAAATGGTGGAAAGAAAAGCTTTTCTTGCAAATCCAAAGCATCAATATCGTATATCCTGATGAGGAGAACATGATTGTGGCGCAAATAACAAAATGAATAAAGATTATTATGAGTATCCAAGCTTGTCTCATTTTAGGATGAACTTTAATAATAAGGAAAATGGCGGAAAGAAAAACTTTTCTTACAAATGCAAAGCATTAATACCATGTGTCCTAATATGGAGAACATGATTGTAGTGCCAATAACAAAAAGAATTTACATTGTTACAAGTATCCATGTTTGTCTCATTTCTTTAGGTGAACATTGATTATAAAAGAAAATGGTGGAAAAAAATTTCTTGTTAATCCAAAGCATCAATATCGTGCATCCTAATGTGGAGAACATGATTGTAGCACCAATAACAAAAAGAATTTAGATTATTATGAGTATCCAAGCTAGTCTTATTTCGGGGATGAATATTAATTATAAGGAAAATGGTGGAAAGAAAAGCTTTTCTTGCAAATCCAAAGCAACAATACCATGTATTCCGATGAGGAGAACATGATTGTGGCACCAATAACAAAAAGAATAGAGATTATTATGAGCTTCCAAGCTTGTCTCATTTCACGGATGAACTTTAATAATAGGGAAAATGGTGGAAAGAAAAGCTTTTCTTGAAAATCAAAAGAATCAATACCGTGTATCCCAATGTGGAGAACATGATTGTAGTGCCAATTATAAAAAGAATGGAGATTATTACGAGTATCGATGTTTGCCACATTTCATGGTGAACATTAATTATAAGGAAAATGGTGGAAAAAAAAACCTTTTCTTGCAAATCCAAAGCATCAATACCATGTATCCTAATATGGAGAACATGATTGCAGTGCCAATAACAAAAAGAATAGAGATTATTACAAGTATCCATGATTGTCTCATTTCATTGGTGAACATTAATTATAAGGAAAATGGTGGAAAGAAAAGCTTTTCTTGCAAATCCAAAGCATCAACACCATGTATCCCAATGTGGAGAACATGATTGTAGTGCCACTAATAAAAAGAGTGGAGATTATTACAAGTATCCAGGTTTGTATAATTTCACGGATATACATTCATTATAAGGAAAATGGTGGAAAGAAAATCTTTTCTTGCAAATCCAAAGCATCAATATCGTGTATCCGAATGAGGACAAGATGATTGTAGTGCCCATAACAAAAAGAATGGACAATGTTATGAATATCCAAGTTTGTCTCATTTTAAGCATAAACTTTAATAATATGAAAAATAGTGGAATGAAAAGCTTTTCTTGTGAATCCAAAGCATCAATATCGTGTATCCCAATATGGAGAACATGATTGTTGTGCCCATAAAAATGGAGATTATTATGGGTATCCAAGCTTGTCTCATTTCATGGATTAACTTTAATAATAAGGAAAATGGTGGAAAGAAATACTTTTCTTGCAAATCGAAAGCATCAATACCATGCATCCTAATGAGGAGAACATGATTGTAGTGCTAATAACAAAAAGAATGGAGATTATTACGAGTATCCAAGCTTGTCTCATTTCATGGATGAACTTTAGTAATAATGAAAATGGTGGAAAAAAGCTTTTCTTGCAAATCCAAAGCATCAATGCCGTGTATCCCAATGTGGAGAACATGACTGTAGTGCTAAGAAGAAAAAGAACGGAGATTATTACGAGTATCAAGGTTTGCCTCATTTCATGGATAAGCATTGATTATAAGGAAAATAGTGGAAAGAAAACTTTTCTTGCAAATCCAAAGCATCAATATCATGCATCCCAATGTGGAGAACTTGGTTGTAGTGCCAATAACAAAAAGAATAGAGATTATTATGAGTATCCAAACTTGTCTCATTTCATGGATGAACTTTAATAATAAGGAAATGGGTGGGAAGAAAAGCCTTTCTTGCAAACCCAAAGCATCAATATAGTGTATCCCAATGTGGAGAACATGATTGTAGTGCTAATAACAAAAGGAATGGAAATTATTGCGTGTATCCATGGTTTCTTATTTCACGGGTGAACATTAATTATAAGGAAAATGGTGGAAAGAAAAGCTTTTCTAGTAAATCCAAAGCATTAATACCATGTATCCCAATATGGAGAACATGACTGAAATGCCAATAACCAAAAGAATGAAGATTATTATGAGTATCCATGATTGTCTCATTTCATAGGTGAACATTAATTATAAGGAAAATGGTGGAGAGAAAAGCTTTTCTTGCAAATCCAAAGCATCAATACCATGTATCCCAACGTGGAGAACATGGTTGTAGTGACACTAATAAAATGAGTGGAGATTATTACCAGTATCCAAGTCTGTATCATTTCATGGATATACATTGACTATAAGGAAAATAGTGGAAAAAAGTTTTTCTTGCAAATCCAAAGCATCAATATCATGTATCCCAATAAGGAGAACATGATTGTTGTGCCCATAACAAAAAGAATGGAAATTATTTCGAGCATCGAAATTTATCTCATTTCATGGATGAATATTAATTTTGGGGAAAATGATGGAAAGAAAAGCTTTTCTTGCAAATCTAAAGCATCAATACCATGTATCCCAATGAGAAGAACGTGATTGTAGTGCCAATAACATAAAGAATGGAGATTATTATGAGTACCCAAGCTTATCTTATTTTACAGATGAACTTTAATAATAAGGAAAATGGTGGAAAGAAAAGTTTTTCTTGCAAATCTAAAGCATCAATACCGTGTATCCCAATGTGGAGAACATGACTGTAGTGACAATAATAAAAAGAATGAGACTATTTCGAGTATCCATGATTGCCTCATTTCATGGGTGAACATTAATTATAAGGAAAATGGTGGAAAAAAAAGCTTTTCCTATAAAGCCAAGCATTAATACTGTGTATCTAAATGTGGAGAACATGATCGTAGTGCCAATAACAAAAAGAATAGAGATTATTATGAGTATCCAAGTTTGTCTAATTTTAAGGATAAACTATAATAACAAGGAAAATGGTGGAAAGAAAAGCTTTTCTTGCAAATCCAAACCATCAACATCATGTCACCCAATGAGAAGAACATGACTGCTATGCCTATGACAAAAAGAGTGGAGATTCTTACGAGTATCAAAGTTTGTCTCATTTCATGGATGAATATTTATTATAAGGAAAATGGTGGAAAGAAAAGCTTTTCTTGCAAATCCAAAGTATCAAGATCATGCATCCCAATGTGGAAAATATGACTGTATTGCCAATAATAGAAAGAACAAAGATTATTATGACTATCCAAGTTTGTCTCATCTCACGGATGAACTTTTATTATAAGAAAAACAGTGGAAAGAAAAGCTTTTCTTGCAAATCCAAAGCATCAATATTGTGTGTCCCAATAAAGAGAACATGATTGTAATGCCCATAACAAAAGGAATGGAGATTATTACGATTGTCCAGGTTTGTCTTATGTCACAAATGAACTTTGATTGTAAGGAAAATGGTGGAAAGAAAAGCTTTACTTGCAAATCCAAAAGATCAAGATCGCGTCTCCCAATTAAGAGAACATGATTGTTTTGCCCATAACAAAAAGAATGGAGATTATTTTGAGCATCCAAATTTGTCCCATTTCATGGATGAGCATTAATTATGGTGGAAAGAAAAGCTTTTCTTGTAAACTAAAGCATCAATATCGTGTATCCCAATGTGGAGAGCATGATTGTAGTGCCCAATCACAAAAAGAGTAGAGATTGTTAAGAGAATCGAAGCTTGACTCATTTGACCATGAAACTTTAATTATAAGGAAAATGGTGGAAAGGAAACCTTTTCTTCCTAAACCAGGGCATCAAGATCGTATATCATAATGTAGAGAACATGATTGCAGTGCCAATATCAAAGGGAATAGAGATTATTACGAGTATCCATGATTGTCTCATTTCACAGATGAGTATTAATTATAAGGAAATTAGAGGAAAGAAAAGCTTTTCTTGCAAATCCAAAGCATCAATATCATGTATCACAATGTGGAGAACATGATTGTAGTGCCATTACCAAAAAGAATGGAGATTATTACAAGCACCTAGGTTTCTCTCATTTCTTGGATGAACATTGGTTATAAGGCAAATGGCGAAAAGAAAACTTTTCTTGCTAATCCAAAGCATCAATATTGTGCATCCTATTGTGGAGAACATGATTGTAGTGCCAATATACAAAAAAAATTTAGATTATTACAAGTATCCAAGTTTATCTCATTTCATGGATGAACATTAATTTTAAGGAAAACGGTAGAAAGAAAAGCTTTTCTTTTGAATCCAAAGCATCAATACCGTGTATCCCAATGTGGAGAAATTGACTGTAGTGCCAATAACAAAGAGAGTGGAGATTATTAGGAGTATCCATGATTGTCTCATTTCAAAAGTGAACATTAATTATAAGGAAAGTGGTGGAAGGGAAAGTTTTTCTTGCAAATCCAAATCCTCAATACCGTGTATCCCAATGTAGAGAACATGATTGTAGTGTCGCTAATAAAAAGAATGGAGATTGTTACAAGTATCCATGTTTGTATCGTTTAATGGATAAACATTGATTACAAGGAAAATGGTGGAAAGAAAAATCTTTTCTTGCAAATTCAAAGCATCAATACCGTGTATCCCAATGAGGGGAACATGATTGCAGTGCCAAATCTTTTCTTGCGAATTCAAAGCATCAATACCGTGTATCCCACTGAGGAGAACATGATTGTAGTGCCTTTAACAAAAAAATGGAGATTATTACAATAATCCAAGTTTATCCCATTTCAAGGATAAACTTCAATAATAAGGAAAATGGTGGAAAGAAAAACTTCTCTTGTAAATCCGTAGTATCAATATCGCGTATCCCAACGAGGAGAACATGTTTGTTGTGCCCATAACCAAAAGAATAGAGATTATTTTGAGTATCCAAATTTATCTCATTTAATGGATAAATTTTAATATAAGGAAAATAGTGGAAAGAAGTGCTTTTCTTGCAAATCCAAAGCATCAATATCATGTATCCCAATGAGGAGAACATGATTGTTGCGCCCATATTGTGTCATTTCATGGATGAAAATTAATTATAAGGACCATGGTGGAGAAAAAAGCTTTTCTTGCAAATCCAAAGCATCAATATCGTGTACCCAAATGTGGAGAACATGATTGTAGTCCCAATAACAAAAAGAATGGAGATTATTACATGTATCCAAGTTTGTCCCATTTTATAGATGAACTTTGATTATAAGGAAAATAGGGGAAAAAAAAGCTTTTCTTGCAAATCCAAAGCATTAGTATCGTGTATCCAAATGAGAAGAACGTGATTGTAGTGCCTACAATAAAAAGAATGGAGATTATTACGAGTATCCATGTTTGTCTTATTTCACAGATGAATTTTGATTACAAGGAAAATGGGGGAAAGAAAAGATTTTCTTGCAAATCCAAAGCATCAATATCGTGTGTCCCAATGAGGAGAACATAATTGTAGTACCCATAACAAAAAGAATGGAGATTATTATGAGTTTCCGAGTTTATCTCATTTCATGGATAACATTAATTATAAGGAAAATGGTGGAAAAAAAAGCTTTCTTGCAAATCCAAAGCATCAATAGCATGTATAACAATGTGGAGAACATGATTGGAGTGCCAATAACAAAAAGAATTTAGATTATTACGAGTATCCAGGTTTGCCTCATTTCATGGATGAACATTGATTATAAGGAAAATGGTGGAAATAAAACTTTTCTTGCAAATCCAAAGCATCAATATCGCGTATCCCAATATAGAGAACATGATTATAGTGCCAATAACAAAAAGAATTTAGATTATTTCGAGTATCCAAGCTTGTCACATTTCACGGATGAACATTGATTATAAGGAAAATGGTGGGAAGAAAAGCTTTCTTGCAAATCCAATGTATCAATAGAATGTATCCCAGTGTGGAGAACATGATTGTAGAGCCAATAACAAAAAGAATTTAGATTATTACGAGTATCCAGATTTGCCTCATTTCATGAATGAACATTGATTATAAGGAAAATGGTGGAAAAAAATCTTTTCTTACAAAGCCGAAGCATCATCGTGTATCCCAATGAGGAGAACATGATTGTTATGCCTATAACAAAAGAAATGGAGATTATTATGAGTACACAAGTTTGTATATTTCATGGATATGCATTGTTTATAAGGAAATTGGTGGGAAGAAAAGCTTTTCTTGCAAATCCAAGGCACCAATACCGTGTATCCCAATGAGGAGAATATGATTGTGGTGCCAATTACAAAAAGAATGGAGATTATTATGAGTATCAAAGCTTAGCTCATTTCATGGATGAACTTTAATTATAAAGAAAATGGTGGGAAGAAAAGCTTTTCTTGCAAATCCAAAGCATCAATATTGTGTAACCCAATGACGAAAACGTGATTGTTGTGCCCATAACAAAAAGGATGGAGATTATTTTGAGTATCCAAATTTGTCTCATTTTATGGATAAACTTTAATAGTAAGGAAAATAGTGGAAAGGAAAGCTTTACTTGCAAATCCAAGTTGTCAATATCGCGTATCCCAATGAGGAGAACATGGTTGTTGTGCCCATAACAAAAAGAATGAAGATCATTACGAGTGTCCAAGCTTGTCTCATTTCACAGATAAACTTTGATTATAAGGAAAATGGGGGAAAGAAAAGCTTTTCCTGCAATTCCAAAGCATCAATACCATGCATCCCAATAAGGAAAACATGATTGTAGTGCTAATAGCAAAAGGAATGGAGATTATTATGAATATACAAGCTTGTCTTATTTCGTGGTTGAACATTAATTATAAGGAGAACGGTGGAAAGAAAAGCTTTTCTTGCAAATTGAAAGCATCAATACCGTGTATCCTAATGAGGAGAACATGATTGTAGTGCTTATAATAAAAAGTATGGAGATTAGTATGAGTACCCAAGCCTGTCTTATTTCACAAATGAACTTTAACAAAATGGAAAATGGTGAAATGAAAAGCTTTTCTTTCAAATCCAAAGCATCAATACCATTATCCCAATGTGGAGAACATGATTATAGTTCCAGTTACAAAAAGAATGGAAATTATTATGAGTATCCATGATTGTCTCATTTCACAGGTGAATGTTAACTATAAGGAAAATGGTGGAAAGAAAGGCTTTTCTTGCAAATCCAAAGCATCAATACCGTGTATCCCAAAGTGAAGAACATGATTGTTATGCCAATGACAAAAAGAATGGAGATTATTATAAGTATCCATGATTGTCTCATTTTACGGGTGAACATTAATTATAAGGAAAATGGTGGAAATAAAGGCTTTTCTTGCAAATCCATAACATCAATATCGTGCATCCCGATGTAAGGAACATGATTATAGTGCAACTAACAAAAAGAGTGGAGATTATTACAAGTATCCAAGTTTGTATCGTTTCACGAATATACATTGATTTTAAGGAAAATGGTGGAAAGAAAATCTTACAAATCCAAAGCATCAATATCGTGTATCCTAATATGGAGAACATGATTGTTGTACCCATAACAAAAATAATCGAGATTGTTATGAGTATCCATGTTTGTATGATTTCACAGATATACATTGATTATAATGAAAAAGCTGGAAAGAAAAGCTTTTCTTGCAAATCCTAAGCATAAATACCATATATCCCAATAAGGAGAACATGATTGTAGTGCCAATAACAAAAAAGAATGGAGATTATTATGAGTATCCAAGTTTGTCTCATATTAAGGATGACATTAATTATAAGAAAAATGTTGGGAAAAAAAAGCTTTTCTTGCAATTCCAAAGCAATAATACCCTGTATCCCAATAAGGAGAACATGATTGTAGTTCCAACAACAAAAAGAATGGCGATTATTATGAGTATCCAAGTATGCTTTATTTCTCTGATGAACTTTAATAATAAAGAAAATGGTGGGAAGAAAAGCTTTTCTTACAAATCCAAAGCATCAATACCGTGCATCCCAATGAGGAGAACATGAATGTAGTGTCAATAACAAAAAGATAGAGACTATGATGAGTATCGAAGCTTGTCTCATTTCACGGGCGAACTTTAATAATAAGGAAAATGATGGAAAGAAAAGCTTTTCATGTAAATCCAAAGCATCAATACCGCGTATCACAATGAGGTGAACATGATTGTGCCCATAACAAAAAGAATGGCAATTATTTTGAGTATCCAAGTTTGTTTCATTTCATGGATTAACATTAATTATAAGAAAAATGGTGGAAAGAAAGGCTTTTCTTGCAAACCCAAAGCATTAAGATCGTGTATCCCAAAATAGATAACATGATTCTAGTGCCAATAACAGTAAAAATGGAGATCATTATGAGTATCCAAGTTTGTCACATTTCACAGATAAACTTTGATTATAAGAAAAATGGTGGAAAGAAAAACTTTCCTTGCAAATCCAAAGCATAAATATCATGAATCCCAATAAGGAGAGCATGATTGTTGTGCCCATCAAAAAAAAAGAATAGAGATTATTTTGAGCATCCAAGTTTATTTCATTTCATGGATTAACATTAATTATAAGGAAAATGGTGGAAAAAAAAGCTTTTCTTGCAAATCCAAACGATCAATACTGTGTTTCCCAATGTGGAGAACATGATTGTGTTGCCACTAAGAAAACGAGTGGAGAGTATTACAAGTATGCAAGTTTGTATCATTTCACAGATATACACTAACTATAAGGAAAATGGTTGAAAGAAAAGCTTTTC
>JBBYHK010509507.1:0-13438 GCA_038382065.1 Adansonia grandidieri | reverse complement strand
TAAACAAGCTCAAATCTTTTGATTTTGAAATGAAAATGGTCTTACAATTATTCCCTAAATGTTTATGCCTTTTTTTTGAGTTAAAACCTTAAGTGGTAAGATCAATGGGCTGTTTCATCATCTGAAACTACTTCGGGGCTATGCAAATGAGTTTATGATGCTTATGCCACTCTTTCCCTTTAGTCATAAACATTTGAACATCAATAACTCAAGTTTGGACCCATAAACATAAAAAAAAAAATGAGAGTTATCCCTTTCTTTACTTTGTCGCCTACTAGCAACACAACTTTAAAATCCTAAATGATTTTTCATGAATTTTTTGATATTTTTATCTCAAAGCATGTCGAGTTATCTTTAAAACGATCTCTTGTTCATCCTCGGATCAGTCTGGATGAGATAGTTATGATTTTTTAAATCTAAACTATCCAGAACCTCTGGAATCCAGACATGTATTCTGGTTGGGGCATTTTAGACCCACTAAATGATTTTTCCAAATTTTTCAAACATTTTTCTTAAAATAGTCAGGGAATTCCCTTTTTAGAAAGGTATTACTTGTAATTTTTTTACACCAAATGAGTCAGAGGTGACTTTTCAAATTTTGACATACATTATCCTTCGTATGCTCTGCTAGCAGCATGATCAATCCGAACATGAAAATTTATTTTCCTAGAAAGTGACTTCTTGGAATATCGACAACTTTTTTAGATTGGACCTTGTCGAGTCACCTTTCTAATGGTGTCTTGTCCACCTTCTAAATCCTTCGAATCAATTAAGAATAAATTCAGGAAGCAAGATAGTGCAATGTTGTCCCCTGTTTTCAGTTTTGGTTAAAATTGAGTTATTTTTTGAAATTTCATCTCAAGACATTTGAATATTTCTATGTCACCTCGATCAGACGCGAGAACATACTTTAACATCCCACAAGCTTATATTAAGGCACAAACATATTTTACATCTTTATCATCCTCATTCATAATAAATCTTTTTGCCAAAAATTGTCAAAGGCTCACTCATTTTCTGAATCATGAAGTTTTGTCATCCACGGGGATACTCCAACCCTGCCTTTTCGAGGGGACACTCCAACCATGTTTTTCAAAATTATCAAAATAAAAATCTTTCTTTGTCAAAATTAATTATTATCCATGAGGATACTCCAACCCTATCTTTCAACTACAATTAATTTTTTTCCTCCTTCTTAGACTTCGATGAATATGTTGAACAAACCATGTTTAATCAAGTAACTCAGATGCATCTTGAAAATTGTCAATTTGATTATTCCTAAATAATCGATGCCAATTGCGAGATAAATTTCAATAGTCCATTCCTTGTCTTTATCATTGCATTGAATGATCTATGTTATGTTACTTCATTTATTATCTTGTTAACATGATTTCTTTATGATGATTATTTGCATTCATATTTCTGAATCGTTTCAAATAAATTAAAGGTAATGCTTTGCATGTATAGCTCTCCAGTGCCTAAAATGGAATATTCCGTTTTCAAAGTAAAATCTGAGGTCATTTTTATCGAAAATCTCTATATTCCCCATCTCTCTGGGGTGTATATGAGGTTAAATCTTTTTCCTCAAAACCTGGATTATTTTTATAAGATTCATTCATTCGAAGAGGTTTATATCAAAATAATGACCAGTTAAGATCGAAAGAATCGAAACCGAGAAAGATATAATTAGTAAGGTATCAATTTTAGGCATCGAAAGAGTTCATACCTCATCGCGCGTAACCAACTTCCGAACCCAAACGGTGAATCTTTACATTACGTAGACCATGGGATTTATGTTTTGAGTTTCGCAACTCAAATCATAGGTTTCAATAGGCATTCGATCATGCCTAGCCCAAAATAATCATTGGCAACTCCAAGCGTTGGCCATTCCTGATGGTCATATGAGACTAACAAGATGAGTGATTCGTCCTATGGTCCCCCCTCACCGTGTCATAAGTCAAGAATCTGTACTTTCTCATTCTCATCACAACACCAAAGAATAGTCTCAGTTAAGAAGACATTTCCAAGTCAGGAAAATATTTTAAGTCATGCGCACCTATTGATCTGCGATGATCTACCTCAGGGTATGTTGCGGTAATTATTATATGAATTTGTGCTTTTCCCAATTGAAAGACGAACTTTAATTCTAAAAAAAGTGGAAAGAGAAATTTTTCTTATGCAGCCAAAGCATCAAATCATTTATTCTAATGAGGAGAATGTGTTTATGGTTCCTAATCACGAAAATAAAGGAGATTATTACATGAATTCATGTTTATCCCAATTCATGAAAAAACTTTGATTCTAAAAAATGGTGGGAAGTGAAGTTTTTCTTATGAAACCAAAGCATTAATTCTTTTATCCTAATAAAGAGATTGTATTTCTGATGCCTAATCATTAAAAGAATGGAGATTATTATATGACTCTGTGTTTATCCCAATTGAGAAACAAATTTTAATTTTAAAAATGGTGGAGAGAGATGTTTTTCTCATGAAACCAAAGCTTCAATATCATTTAACCTAATGAGGAGAATGTTTTTAGGGTGCCAATCTTGGGAAAAAATGAGGTAGTTATATGAGTTCTTGTTTGTCCAAATCGACGGATGAACTTTAAATTCTAAAAATGATAGAAAGAGATGTTTTTCTTATGAAACCGAAGCATCAATATGATTTATCCCAATGAGGAAAATATGCTTATGGTGCCCAATCTTGAAAAGAAAGAAGATTATTATGTGAATCTGTGACTGTCTAAATTGATGAACGAACATTAAATCTAAATATGATAGAAAGAGATGATTTTCTTATGGAACCAAAGCATCAATATCTTTTATCCCAATGAGTCTGTGTTTGTCTAAATTAACAAACGAACATTGATTCTAAAAATGGTATAAAGAGAAGTTTTTCTTATGCAACCAAAGCATCAATATCATTTATCCTAATAAGGTGAATATGTTTATGGCACCCAATGTTGAAAAGAAAGGAGATTATTATGCGAATCCATGATTGTACAAATCAATGAATGAACATTAAATCTAAAAATGATAGAAAGAGAAGTTTTTCTTATGAAACCAAAGTGCCAATATCATTTATCCCAATAAGGAGAACATGCATATGGTACCCAATCATGAAAACAAATAAGATTATTACTTGAATCCATCTTTATCCCAATTGATAGATGGACCTTAATTATTAAAAGTGGTAGGAAGTGAAGCTTTTCTTATGAAACCAACCATCAATTCATTTATCCTAATGAGGAGAATGAATTTGTGGTACCCAATCATTAAAAGAAAGGCGATTATTTTGTGAATCTATGTTTATCCCAAATGAAAGATGGGCATAAATTCTAAAAATGGTAGAAGGAGAAGTTTTTCTGATGAAATCAAAGCATCGATATCATTTATCCCAATGAGGAGAATTTGTTTATGGCTCTCAATCATGAAAACAAAGAGCATTATTACATGAATTCATGTTTATCCCAATTGATAGATGAACTTTGATTCTAAAAAATGGTGGGAAGTGAAGTTTTTCTTATGAAACCAAAGCGTTAATTCCTTTATCCCAATGAAGAGATTGCATTTGTGATGTCTAATTATTAAAAGAAAGGAGATTATTATGTGAATTCAGGCTTATCCCAATTGAGAAACAAATTTTAATTCTAAAAATGGTAGAATGAGAAGTTTTTCTTATAAAACCAAAACATTAATAACATTTGCCTAATGAGGAGAATGTATTTATGGTGCCCAATCATGGAAAGAAAAGGAGACTATTACATGAATCCACGCTTACCCCAATTAATAGATGAATTTTTATTCTAAAAATTTGTGCGAAGTAAAGTTTTTCTTATGAAACCAAAGCATCTATTCTTTTATCCCAGCAAGAAGCATGAATTTGTAGTGCGTAATCATTAAAAGAAAGGCGACTATTATGTGAATCTGAGTTTATCCTAATTGAAAAATGAACTTTAATTTTAAAAATGGTAGAAAAAGATGTTTTTTCTTATAAAACCTAAGCTTCAATATCTTTTATCCCAATAAGGAGAATGCGTTTATAATGCTTAATCTTGAAAAGAAATAAGATAATTATGTGAGTTCGTGTTTCTCCAATCGACCAAAGAAGATTAACTCCAAAAATGGTAGAAAGAGAAGTTTTTCTTCTAAAATCAAAGCATGAATATCATTTATCTCAATTAGGAGAATGTGTTTATGGTGCCCAATCTTGAAAAGAAATGGGATTATTATGTGAATCCGTGATTGTCCAAATCGATGAATGAACATTAATTCTAAAAATGGTAGAAAGAGAAGTTTTACTTATGAAACCAAAGCATCAATATCATTCATCCTAATAAGGAGAATGTGTTTATGCTGCCCAATCATGAAACGAAATGAAACTATCACATGAATCAATGCTTATCCCAATTGACAGACGAATTTTGATTCCAAAAAATGGTAGGAAGTAAAGTTTTTCTTATGAAACCAAACCATCGATTTTTTTATCCCAACAAGGAGCTTGAATTTGTGGTGCCTAACAATTAAAACAAAGGAGATTATTATATGAATCCGTGTTTATCCCAATTGAAAAATGAATTCTAATTTTAAAAATGGTAAAAAGAGATGTTTTCTTATGAAACCAAAGCATCAATAACATTTATCCCAATGAGGAAAATTTGTTTATAGTGCCTAATCTTGGAAAGAAAAGAGATTATTATGTGAATCCATATCTGTCAAAATTGACGGACGAATATTAATTCTAAAAACGGTAGAAACAGAAGTTTTTCTTATAAAACCAAAGCATAAATATCATTTATCCCAATATGGAGAATGTGTTTATGCGCCCAATCTTGAAAAGAAAGGAGATTATTATATGAATCCATGATTGACTAAATCGATGAACGAATATTAAATCTAAAAATGATAGAAACAGAAGTTTTTCTTATTAAACCAAAGCATCAATGTCTTTTACCCCAATAAGGAGAATGTGTTTATGGTGCCCAATCTTGGAAAGAAAGGAGATTATTATGTGAGTCCGTGTTTGTCCAAATTAATGAACGAATGTTAATTCTAAAAATGGTAGAAAGAAAAGTTTTCTTATAAAACCAAAGCATCAATATCATTTATCATAATAAGGAGAATGTGATTATGGTGCCCAATCTTGGGAAGAAAGGAGATTATTATGCGAATTCATGATTGTCCAAATCGATGAATGAAATTAAATCTAAAAATGATAGAAAGAGAAGTTTTTCTTATTAAACCAAAGCATCAATGTCTTTTACCCCAATGAGGAGAATGTGTTTATGGTGCCCAATCTTGAAAAGAAAGGAGATTATTATGCGAATCCATGATTGTCTAAATCAACGAACGAACATTAATTCCAAAAATGGTAGAAAAAGAAATTTTTTCTATGAAACCAAAGCACCAATATCATTTATCCCAATGAGGATAACGTGTTTATGGTGCCTAATCATTGAAATAAAGAAGAATATTACATGAATCTGTGTTTATCCTAATTGATAGAGGAACTTTGATTCTAAAAATTGGTGGGAAGTAAAATTTTTTCTTATGAAACCAAAGCATTAATTCATTTATCCCAATGAAGATGAATTTATGGTGCCAAATCTTTAAAAGAAATGAGATTATTATGTGCATCTGTGCTTATCCTAATTGGAAGATGAACTTTAATTCTGAAAAAGGTGGAAAGAGAAGTTTTTCTTATGAAACCAAAGCATCTATATC
Source organism: Adansonia grandidieri (assembly GCA_038382065.1). Classification (NCBI taxonomy): domain Eukaryota; kingdom Viridiplantae; phylum Streptophyta; class Magnoliopsida; order Malvales; family Malvaceae; genus Adansonia; species Adansonia grandidieri. Next base: position 7,713 of record JBBYHK010509507.1, on the reverse strand, counting down.
ATTTATCCCAATGAGGAGAATGTGTTTATGGTTCCTAATCATGAAAGCAAAAGAGATTATTACATGAATTCATGTTTATCCTAATTCATGGAGAAACTTTGATTCTAAAAAATGTTGAGAAGTGAAGTTTTTCTTATGAAACCAAAGCATCAATTCTTTCATCCCACTGAAGAGAATGAATATGTGGTGCATAATCATTAAAAGAAAGGAGACTACAAGTGAATACATGTTTATCGTAATTAAAAAATTAATTTTAAGTCTAAAAATGATGGACAGAGATATTTTTCTCATGAAACCAAAGCTTCAAATCATTTACCTTAATGAGGAGAATGTGTTTAGGGTGCCCAATCTTCGAAAAAAATGAGGTAGTTATGTGAGTTTGTGTTTGTCCAAATCGACGGATGAACTACAATTCTAAAAAATGGTAGAAAAAAAGTTTTTCTTATGAAACCGAAGCATCAATATCAATTATCCCAATAAGGAGAATATGCTTATGGTGCCTAATCTTGAAAAAAAAGGAGATTATTATGCGAATCCATGACTGTCTAAATCAACAAATGAACATTAAATCTAAAAATGACAGAAAGAGATGATTTTCTTATGGAACCAAAGCATCAATACCTTTTATCCCAATGAGAAGAATGTGTTTATGGTGCTTAATCTTGGAAAGAAAAGAGATTGTTATGTGAATTCATGTTTGTCTAAATTGACGAATGAACATTAATTCAAAAAATGGTAGGAAGTGAAGCTTTTCTTATGAAACCAACCATCAATTCATTTATTCCAATGAGGAGAATGAATTTGTGGTGCCTAAACATTACAAGAAAAGAGATTATAATGTGAATTTGTGTTTATCCTAATTGAAATATGAGTTTTAGTTCTAAAATGGTAGAAGGAGAAGTTTTTCTGATGAAACCAAAGCATCGATATCATTTATCCCAATGAGGAGAATTTGTTTATAGTTCCTAATCATGAAAACAAAAGGGATTATTACGTGAATCCATGTTTATCCCAATTGATAGATGAACTTTGATTTTAAAAAATGGTGGGAAGTGAAGTTTTTCTTATGAAACTAAAGCATCAATTCTTTTATCCTAATGAAGAGATTGTATTTATGATGCCTAATCATTAAAAGAAAGGAGATTATTATGTGAATCCGTGTTTATCCTAATTAAGAAATGAATTTTAATTCTAAAAGTGATGGAAAAAGATAATTTTTTCTTATGAAGAGATTGTATTTGTGATGCCTAGTCTTGAAAAGAAAGAAGACAATTATATGAATCCATGTTTATCCCAATTGATAGATGAACTTTGATTCTAAAAAATGGTGGGAAGTGAAGTTTTTCTTATGAAACTAAAGCATCAATTCTTTTATCCCAATAAAGAAATTATATTTGTGATGCCTAATCATTAAAAGAAAGGAGATTATTATATGAATTCGAGTTTATTCTAATTGAAAAATGAACTTTAATTCTAAAAATGATCGAAAGAGATGTTTTTCTTATGAAACCAAAGCTTCAATATCTTTTATCCCAATGAAGAGAATGTGTTTTTGGTGCCCATTCTTGGAAAGAAAGGAAAAAATTATTTTAGCCCGTGTTTGTCTGAATCGATGAATGAACACAATTCTAAAAATGGTGAAAAGAAAAGTTTCTCTTATGAATCCAAAGCATCAATATCTTTTATCCCAATGAGGAGAATGTGTTTATGGTGCCCAATCTTGAAAAGAAAGGAGATTATTATGCAAATCCGTGATTGTCTAAATCAATGAACGAATACTAATTCTAAAAATGGTAGAAAGAGAAGTTTTTCTTATGAAACCAAAGCACCAATATCATTTATCCCAAGGAGAAGAATGTGTTTATGGTACCAAATCATGAAAACAAAGGAGATTATTACATGAATCCATCTTTATCTTAATTGATAGACAGACCTTGATTCTAAAAAATAGTGGGTAGTGAAGTTTTTCTTATGAAACCAAAGCATCAATTCATTTACCCCAATGAGGAGGATGAATTTGTGATGCCCAATTATTAAGAGAAAGGAGATTTATTATGTGAATCCATGTTTATCCTAACTAAAAAATGAACTTTAATTCTGAAAATGGAAGAAAGAGATATTTTTTCTTATGAAACCAAAGCTTCAATAACTTTTATCCCAATAAGAAGAATGTGTTTATGGTGCCTAATAATAAAAACAAAAGAGATTATTATTTGAATCCATGTTTGTCCAAATCAATGAATGAACATTAATTCTAAAAATGGTAGAAAGAGGTTTTTCTTATGAAACTAAAGCATCAATATCATTTAGCCCAATGAGGAGAATGTGTTTATGGTGCCCAATCTTGAAAAGAAAGGAGATTATTATGCGAATCCATAATTGTCCAAATTATCGAGCAAATATTAATTCAAAAAATGATAGAAAGAGAAGTTTTTCTTACAAAACCAAAGCACTAATATCATTTATCCCAATAAGGAGAATGTGTTTATGGTGCCCAATCATGAAAACAAAGGAGATTATTACATGAATCCGTGTTTATCCCAATTGGTAGATGAACTTTGATTCAAAAAAATGGAGGGAAGTAAAGTTTTTCTTATGAAACCAAAGCATCGATTCTTTTATCCCAATGAGGAGCATGAACTTGTGGGCCCTTATCATTAAAAGAAAAGATATTATTATGTGAATCCATGTTTATCGAAATTGAAAAATAAATTTTAATTCTAAAAATGGTCGAAAGAGATGTTTTTTCTATGAAAGCAAAGCTTCAATATCTTTTATCCCAATGAAGAGAATGTGTTTATGCAATCTTGGAAAGAAAGGAGATAATTATGTGAGTCTGTGTTTGTCCAAATCGACGAATGAATATTAATTCTAAAAATGGTAGAAAGAGAAGTTTTTCTTATGAATCCAAAGCATCAATATCTTTTATCCCAATAAGGGGAATGTGTTTATGGTGCCCAATCTTGAAAAGAAAGGAGATTATTATGCAAATCCATGATTGTCCAAATCGATGAAGGAACACTAATTCTAAAAATGGTAGAGAGATAAGTTTTTCTTATGAAACCAAAGTGCCAATATCATTTATCCCAATAAGGAGAAATTGTTTATGGTGCCCAATCACGAAAATAAAGGAGATTATTACGTGAATCCATCTTTATGCCAATTGATAGATGGACTTTGATTCTAAAAAATGGTAGGAAGTGAGGTTTTTCCTATGAAACCAAAGCATCAATCCATTTGTCCTAATAAGGATAAATTTATGGTGCCAAATCTTTAAAAGAAAAGGGATTATTATGTGAAACCATGCTTATCCAATTGAAAGATGAACTTTAATTCTAAAAATAGTAGAAAGAAAAGTTTTTCTTATGAAACCAATACATCAATACCATTTATCCCAATAAGGATAATGTGTTTATGGTTCCTAATCATGAAAGCAATGGAGATTATTATTTGAATCCATGTTTATCCCAATTGATAGACGAACTTTGATTCTTAAAAATGGTGGGAAGTGAAGTTTTTCTTATGAAACCAAAGCATCAATTCATTTATCCTAATAAGGATGAATTTTTGGTGCCAAATCTTTAAAGGAAATAAGATTATTCTGTGAATCCGTGCTTATCCCGATTGAAAGATTAACATTAATTCTAAAAATGGTAGAAAGAGAAGTTTTTCTTATGAAACTGAAGCGTCAATATCATTTATCCCAATGAGGAGAATGTGTTTACGATGCCCAATCTTGAAGAGAAAGGAGATTATTATGCGAATCCATGATTGTCAAAATCAATGAACAAACATTAATTCTAAAAATGGTAGAAAGAAAAGTTTTTCTTGTGAAACCAAAGCTTTAATATCATTTATCCCAATAAGGAGAATTTGTTTATGGTGACTAATCATGAAAAAAAGGAGATTATTATGTGAATCTATGTTTATCCTAATTGGCAGGCAAACTTTGATTCCTAAAAGTGGTGGGAAGTGAAGTTTTTCTTATGGAACCAAAGCATAAATTCATTTATCCCAATAAGGAGCAATAATTTGCAGTGCCCAATCATTAAAAAAAAGGAGATTATTATGTGAATCCATGTTTATCTCAATTGAAAAATGAATTTTAATTTTAAAAGTGGTGAAAAAAGATGTTTTTCTTATGAAGCCAAAGCTTCAGTATCATTTATGCCAATGAGGAGAATGTGTTTATGGTGCCTAATCATGAAAAGAAATGAGATTATTTAGAGTATCCGGGTTTGTTCAATTCGACAGACCAATATTAATTCTAAAAGTGGTAGAAAGAGAAGTTTTCCTTATGAAACCAAAGCGTCAATATCATTTCTCCCAACGAAGAGAATGTGTTTATGGTCCCTAATCATGAATAAAAAAGAGATTGTTATGCGAATACGTGATTGTCTAATTCAACGAATGAACATTAATTCTAAAAATGGTAGAAAAAGAAGTAACCATAGCATTAATATCATTTATCCCAATGAGGAGAATGCATTTGTGGTGCCTAATCTTGAAAAGAAAGGAGATTATTATGTGAATCCATGATTGTCCAAATCGATGAACAAATATTAATTCTAAAAATGATAGAAAGAGAAGTTTTTCCTATGGAACCAAGCCACCAATATCATTTATCCCAATAAGGAGAATGTGTTTATGGTGCCCAATCATGAAAACAAAGGAGATTATTATATGAATCCGTGTTTATCCTAATTGATAGATGAACTTTGATTGAAAAAAATGGTGGGAAGTGAAATTTTTCTTATGGAACCAATGCATCAATTCATTTATCCTAATGAGGAGAATGAATTTATGGTTCCTAATCATTAAAGGAAAGGAGATTGTTATGTGAATTCATGTTTATCCCACTTGAGAAAACAAATTTTAATTTTCAAAATGGTGGAAAAGGGATTTTTTTCTTATGAAACCAAAGCTTCAATATCATTTATCCCAATGAGGAGAAGTGTTTAGGGTGCCCAATCTTTGGAAAGAAAAGAGATAATTATGTGAGTTCGAGTTTGTCCAAATTGATGGATGAACTTTAATTCTAAAAATGGTAGAAGGAGAAGTTTTCTTATAAAATCAAAGCATCAATATCATTTATCCCAATGAGGAGAATGTGTTTATGGTGCCCAATCATGAATAAAAAGGAAAGTATTATGCGAATCTGTGATTCTCTCAATTGACGAACGAACATTAATTCTAAAAATGGTAGAAAGAGAAGTTTTTCTTTTGAAATCGAAGTATCAAAATCATTTATCCCAATAAGGAGAGTTTATTTATGGCACCCAATCATGAAAAAGAAGGATATTATTATGTGAATCCATGATTATCCTAATTGGCAGATGAACTTTGATTCCTAAAAATGGTAGGAAGTAAAGTTTTTCTTATGGAACCAAAACATCAATTCATTTATCCCAATGAGTAGAATGAATTTACAGTGCCAAATCATTAAAAAAAAGAAGATTATTATGTGAATCCCTATTTATCCTAATCGAGAAACAAATTTTAATTTTAAAAATAATGGAAAAAGATGCTTTTCTTATGAAACCAAACCTTCAATATCATTTATCCCAATGAGGAGAATTTGTTTATGGTGACCAATGATGAAAGGAAAGGAGATTATTATGTGAATCTATGTTTATCCCAATTGATGAATGTACTTTGATTCCTAAAAATGATGGGAAGTAAAGTTTTTCTTATGGAACCAAAGCATAAATTCATTTATCCCAATGAGGAGAATGAGTTTGTGGTGCTCTATCATTAAAAGAAAGGAGATTACTATGTGAATTCATGTTTATTCTAATTGAAAAACTAATTTTAATTATAAAAGTGGTAGAAAAGATATTTTTCTTATGAAACCAAAGCTTTAATATCATTTATCCCAATAAGGAGAATGTATTTGTAGTGCCTAATTATGAAAAACAAAGGAGATTATTATGGGAATATGTGTTTGTCTAATTCGATGGACGAACATTAATTCTAAAAATGGTAGAAGGAGAAGTTTTTCTTATGAAACCAAAGCATCAATATCATTTCTCCCAACGAGGAAAATGTGTTTATGGTGCCCAATCTTGAAACAAAAGGAGATTATTTTACGAATCTATGATTGTCTAAAATGATGAATGAACATTAATTCTAAAAATAATAGAAAGAAGTTTTTTCTTATGAAACCAAAGCATCAATGTCATTTATCCTAATGAGGAGAATATGTTTATGGTGCCCAATCATGAACAAAAAAGAGATTATTATGTGAATCTATGTCTATCCTAATTGACAGATGAACTTTGATTCCTAAAGATAATGGGAAGTGAAGTTTTTCTTATAGAACCAAAGCATTAATTCATTTATCCCAATGAGGAGAATGAATTTGTGGTGCCCAATCATTAAAAGAAAGGAGCTTATTATGTGAATCCATGTTTATCCTAATTGAAAAACGAATTTTAATTTTAAAAATGGTGGAAATAGATGCTTTTCTTATGAAACCAAAGCTTCAATATTATTTATCCTAATAAGGAGAATGTGCTTATGGTGCCTAATCATGAAAAGAAAGAAGACTATTATGTGAATCTATGTTTGTCCAAATCGATGGAAGAATATTTATTCTAAAAATGGCAAAAAGAGAAGTTTTTCTTATGAAACAAAGAATCAATATCATTTCTTCCAATGACAAGAATGTGTTTATGGTGCCCAATCCTAAATAGAAAGAAGACTATTATGCGAATATGTGATTGTCCAAATCGACTAAAAAACTAATTCTAAAAATGGTAGAAAGAGAAGTTTTTCTTACGAAACCAATGCATCAATATCATTTATCCCAATGAGGAGAATGTGTTTATGGTGCCAAATTGTGAAAAGACAGGAGACTATTATTTGAATCCATGCTTATCCCAATTGACAAATGAACATTGATTTTAAAAAATGGTGGGAAGTAAAGTTTTTCTTATTAAACCAAAGCATCGATTCTTTTATCCCAACGAGGAGCATGAATTGCCTAATCATTAAAAGAAAAGAGATTATTATGTGAATCCATGTTTATCCTAATTGAAAAATAAAGTTTAATTCTAAAATTGATAGAAAGAGATTTTTTTTTTATGAAACCAAAGCTTCAATATCGTTTATCCCAATGAGGAGAATATGCTTATGGTGCCCAATCTTGGAAAGAAAAGAGATAATTAAGTGAGTCCGTGTTTGTCCAAATCAACGAATGAACATTAATTCTAAAAATGGTAGAAAGAGAGGTTTTTCTTATAAAACCAAAGCATCGATATCATTTATCCCAATAAGGAGAATGTGTTTATGGTGCCCAATCTTGAAAAAAAGGAGATTATTATGCGAATCCAAGATTGTCTAAATTGATGAATGATAATTAATTCTAAAAATGGTAGATAGAAAAGTTTTTCTTATAAGGAGAATGTGTTTATGGTCCCTAATCATGAAAACAATGAAGATTATTACTTGAATCCATTTTTATCCCAGTTGGTAGATGAAGTTTGATTCAAAAAGTGGTGGGAAGTAAAGTTTTTCTTATAAAACCAAAGCATTGATTCTTTTATCCCAATGAGGAGAATGAATTTGTGGTGCCCAATCATTAAAAAAAAGGAAATTATTATGTGAATCTATGTTTATCCCAATTGAAAGATGAGCTTTAATTTTAAAAATGGTAGAAAGAGAAGTTTTTCTTGTAAACCAAAGCAGCAATATCATTTATCCTAATGAGGG
>JBBYHK010509496.1:0-13439 GCA_038382065.1 Adansonia grandidieri | reverse complement strand
TCCTAAGAGGGTGATGGAAACATGGAGAGCTCACTAAAATGATGAAGATGCTGAAAAATAGAAAATGAAAGTGATAATGTGAAAAGTTATACCAACAAAACTTCACTTCTTGGCCAAATAATTAGAGTAATAGTGCTGGCTTGAATTTCTCTCCTTTGTTTGTTGTTAATAAGCAAGAAAAAGAGAGAAATAATGAGGTTTTGGTTCTGGTATGGATGAGGGTAATTTTTACAATGTGTTATGGTTGGGGAATAAGTGTTTTGGGGTTATTTTTGGGTAGTGGGTGAAGAGCTACGCGATTCTGGTTTTCTTGATGTAGGAATGGTTTTGTAAGTTGAAAATGAGCTAGAATCTAACCTTTTTTTAGCTAAGATAGAAGTGGTCTATTTATACCAGCATTTTGAGCCAATTTAGAGGTGTCTTTGGTCATTTCTCAAGGGGGACAAAGGGGTGTCAGCTTGGTGGCTATAGGGTGGCTGTAGGGAGCAACTTGCTACCAATGTGATGGGCATAGGGTGGCTGCTTAAAATGCTGAAATGATTTCCAGCAAATAGGGTGGCTGATGGTAATATTGGTTAACAAGCTAGGGAGTAGGGTGATCAGGTGATATTGACCTTTTTTTATCCAATTTAGACTTAAAAAAATGTTATAATTAATTCAAAAGTCTAAATTCATAATTTGACGTGGGTTTTGATCCTTTTTTATACAAAAAAATGAGCTAAAATCGAGTTTTTGATCAATGGTGGATGAGTCAAAAATGCTTGGACCATGGAAAATTAGCCCAGTTGCTAAAAAAAATAGGCCAAAAAAAATAAGGTGTCTACACCACTGACTTATGGGCTTTAAGGGGTGCCACTGATTTGTGGGCTTTAAAAAGGTGCCACTGACTTGTGGGCTTTGAAAAGGTGCTGACAACATTTTTTGATAAAACTTCCAATACAAGTTTTTCTTAGTAAAGGTTCATGACAAAATTTCCTAATGAAAGGGTTTTGACACTAGTTCCTGACAATATGCTTGACAAAGCTTTTGGTGAATGTTCTAGATAATAGTTTTTTCTTTTTTACGATAGTTTCTAGACAATAATTTTTTGACACAGGCCTTTGACAGTAGTTGTTTGATAAAAAGGGTTTTGACATTAGGTGATGAGAAGAAAAAGACCATACCTGAATAGCACTTGGTTTGCAAAGCTTAAAGTTTTTACCAGGAATTCTGTGGAGGTTCAGCAAACTTGGCTTGAAGTGATATTGTAAAAATGATGATGTAAGGTGGTAATATGAATGAATGATGTGGAATGCTATCATGATTGCATGATGTGAAGTCTAACACAAGAGATGCCATAGTTTTTCTTGTACGTCATTTAGACTCTCTTAGGGATGGCGATTTGTCTTTGATGCAACTTTAGGCAAAAATTTTCCTAATCCTATCGAGGATTGTAGGTTGTCCCGACTTCATTGGGGATATGACTAAAAATTTAGTCTTAAGAACTTGGACTATTGCATTTCTCGATTCGGAAAGCTCAATGATTTGCCTGACAAATGGAAGGCATTGTCAATAATTTGGAGACTGTTTGCTTGATTAGGTTGATGTTCTGGTTTCGATAGGATTCTAATAGAATGCATGGATCAATTTTTGGTTATCTTAAAATGGCTTTTCTTGAGATGTGGCTTGTGAGAGCAAGAAATGGTTTAGTGTATGGTCATGTCAAATGGGTTCTTGGATGTGAAAAGTGCATGATCTTGATGATCAGGGCATGAGCAGAGTTCCCTATGCTTTTTTTTCCTTTCGATGTAATATCAAGATGTCCTGATGCATATTTTAGTTGATTATCAAACATTATCAGTTAAATGACAAGTGCAATGTGAATTGTATGGGGATTAAAAGAAACAAGGCAATATTTATTCATGACAATGAAGAGATATAACTTAATATACTATTTGACAAGCAATTGATAGGGTAGCGAGAAAGATGATCTTTTGGGCAAAAGATGCCTATAACAATCATGACATGGATGTTCTTTAGGTGCTTTTCAAAATCTTTCTCGAACAATGAATGCACCTAGCATGAGCTAATCTTTGAAAGATCTCTAGGATTGCTTTGCATTGTCTTGTAGGTACTCTTAGTTCATGCCCCATCAAAATTGATCTTTTCAAGTCGCCCTTGCAGGTTTTCAACTGTAGTTGGGTTGGCTACTTAGATGCCATTTTCAAATTTTCATCTGGACCCATTTTTGTTCTCTTTTTTTTTTGTTTTTTTTCTATTTTTTTGGTTTTTTTGCTCTTTTTTGTTGCTTTTTTTTAAGAAGGATGCCTTTTTAGGTTTTTGCCCTTTACGTGTAGTATTTTTTGATCGAATCTGAGTTGATTGGGTTCGGCAAGACATTGCCATCCATTTTGACAAGATTAGGGCCCTTCCGGAAAAGGCTTGCTTCATGACATACGGTCCTTCCCAATTGGGGGTCCACTTACCATGTGCATCTTTGTAAATTGGAAGGATCTTCTTCAATACCAATTTGCCTGGGTGAAATTGTCATGGGTTCATCTTTTTGTTGTGGGCTCGGATCATGCATCTTTGATACATTTGACCATGGCAGATAGCTTTTATGCATTTTTCCTCGATGGAGTTAAGCTGGTCGTATCTGTTCTTAACCCATTCAGATTCTTCAAGTTTGGTTTCCATCAAGACTTTGAGAGAAGGGATCTCAACTTTGATAGGCAATACAACTTTCATCCCATAGACTAGAGAAAATGGGGTAGCACCCATGGAAGTGCGAACTGAGGTCTGGTAGGCATGAAGTGCAAAAAATAGCTTCTCATGCCAGTCTTTGTAAATGTCAGCCATTTTTTTAACTATTCTTTTAATGTTTTTGTTGGCTGCCTCAACTGCCTCATTCATCTTTGGGTTATAAGGGACAGAATTATGATGCTGGATCTTGAACTATGAGCAGACCTCTTACATCATTTTATTGTTTAAGTTGCTTGCATTGTCTGTGATGATTTAGTATGGGAGGCCATATCTACAGATACTGTCCTGCTTGACAAACTTACAGATGGTCGATCTAGTGACATTAGCATATGAGGCAGCCTTCACCCATTTAGTGAAATAGTCAATTGCTACCAAGATAAAATGATGCCCATTGGAAGCTTTAGGGGTGATTGGCCCGATCACGTCCATGCCCCACATGGAGAAGGGCCACAGGGCCATCATGACATGAAGTGGCACTGGAGGGATACAGATCTTGTCAGCATAGATTTGACACTTATGGCATTTTTGGGCATAATTGATGTAGTCTCTCTTGAGGGTCAATCAGTAATAACCCACTCTCATGATTTGCTTGGCCATCCGATATCCATTAGCATGTGTGCCATAAATCCCTTCATGAACTTCTTCTAGGATCTTTTTGGCTTTAGGAGTGTCAATGCATCCAAGCAATACTTGATCATAACTCCTTGTTTATAAGATTTTTCCATCAAGAACAAATCCCAAGCCTTTTAATAGTTTTTTTATCAGTCTCGGTTGCATGTTTGGGATATTGTTGATCTTTGATCTAACAAAAGATCTCACAGTACCACGGTAGGCCATCCTTATCTTTTTCGACACTATGATAATGAACCGAAGGTATGTAGATGCTCATCTCGATAAGAGCAACATCTGACTACTGGTTGACTTTAAACATGGATGATAAGGTAGCCAAAGCATTAGCTATTTGGTTATCTTCCTGAGGTAAGTGTTGAAAACTAATATCATCAAATTCTTTCTTGAGCTCTGCTATCAGCTTCCCATACTACATCAGCTTGGCATCACGAGTTTGCCACTCTTCTTTTAATTGGGAGATGACTAGGGTCGAATCATCGAACACTTGTAATATCTTGACATCCCTCTCAATGGTTGCTTGAAGCCCTATGACACAAGCTTCATATTCTGCGATATTATTCGTGTAGTCAAAATTTAGCCTTGTTGTGAATGGATAATGACTTTCGTCGCATGACATCAATATTGCCCCAATTCCATGTCCTAAAGTGTTTGATGCTCCATCAAAATACATCTTCCAAGATTGATCTTGGTTAGAGGCATCTTCATTCTCAGAAATGCACATTAGATTTTCATCTAAAAAGTTAAAATTTAAGGGTTTATAGTCATCTGCCGCTCAACTTGCCAAAAAGTCAGCTATTGCACTGCCCTTGATGGCCTTTTGACTAACATAGGCAATGTCGTATTCAGAAAGGAAGACTTGCCATCTAGCTAGCCTTCCTGATAGTACAGGGGCTTCGCATAGATATTTGATTGGACCAAGCCTTGCAATCAACCATGTGGTGTGATACAGCATATAATGCCTAAGTCTCTTAGCTGTCCACACTAAAGCATAGCATAACTTCTTGACTACGGAGTAATTGCACTCACATTTCATAAACTTTTTACGTAAGTAGTAGATTGCTTATTTCTTCATTTCTGACTCATCATGCTGCTCTAATACACAACCCATAGACTTGTTGAAAGATTGCCAAGTAAAGGATTAAAGGTCGACTGGGCATCGACGATACCAACACTAGCGGGCTTGACAGATAATGTTTGACTTTATCAAAGGCTTTTTAAAATGCCTCATTCCACTCTCCTAGATTTTGTTTGTGAAAGAGCCGAAAGATAAGGTCACATTTGTTAGTGAGCTGGGATAAGAATCTAGCAATGTAGTTCAGTCTCCCCAAAAGGCTTCTCACTTCCTTTTGGGTTTGAAGCAGTCACATATCCTGAATGGCTTTGACTTTTTCTAGGTCAACTTCAATCCTTTTTTCGCTAACTATAAAGCCTAGAAGCTTACCCGAAGTAACTTCAAAGGTACACTTGATAGGATTCAATTTAAGTTGAAATTTTCATAACCGTTCAAAAAGTTTCTGGAGGTTTATGATATGCTCATCTCTTTCGTTGACTTGGCAAACATGTAATCAACGTAAACCTCAATTTCTTCATGCATCATGTCATGGAATAGGGCTACCATGGCCTGTTGATAGGTTACCCAACATTTTTTAGTCTGAAGGCAATGACATTATAGCAAAATGTCCCCCACATGGTTACAAAAGTTATTTTTTCCATGTCTTCGGCTGCCATTTTGATCTGGTTGTAGCCTGAGAATCCATCCAAGAAGGAGAACAAAGAAGTTTTAGCCGTGTAGTCTACCAAAGTGTTGATATGAGGTAGTGAGAAGTTATCCTTGGGACTAGTTCGATTCAAATCCTGAAAATCAACACACATTCGTACTTTGCCATCTTTCTTTAGGATTGGGACTATATTGGCAACCCATTCTAGATATTTGGCTACTCCAATAAACCCAGCATCAAATTGCTTCTTGACTTCCTCTTTAATTTTGAGGAGCATTTTTGGCTTCATCCTCCTTAACTTTTGCCAGATTGGTTTGCATCCATGCTTGATTGGAAGTTTATGGACCAATATATCAGTGTCTAGTCCTGGCATGTCTTGATATGACCAAGCGAATACATCCCGATATTACTAGAGTAGGTCTATCAGCTTGGTTCTAGTTGTTGACTTTATTGAGGTTTTAATTTTAACCTCCTTTCAATCCCCCTGGGTACCCAGATTTATTACTTTCGTTGGGTCTTTATGGGGTTTGATCTGCTTCTTTTCTTACTCAACTAATTGTAAGAGGTCTGGTGGTACGAAACTTTCTTCAAAATCTTCTTCAGCATTGACTTCACTAGTGCAAATTGATTATTAAAAATCGATCCTCATAAACCCATCAGACATATCCATGTCACTATCGTCAGGACACTTGAAAGGGTGAAGAAATAAACATTGCAAAAGGCACACATACAACTAAGGGATTTGGATAAAAATGAGGGCAAAAGAATAATGGAGACAAAAAGGTTGAAAAGTGACACACAATATGGAATGATATATGCAAAAGTTATTTCATTGATAATGTTTGACAAAAAAGTGCCTCTTACATAGGACACCTATCTGCCTTTGGGCAAGGGCAGGTAGGTTTTCATTTCTTGACGTTACATGAAAGGGATAGGAAAAGCGCAGGGGCTTTCGACATGACCCTATCATCAAAATTAGGTTTTAGTGGGTGGACACGAATTTTATGGCTCGGTATCTTAGAGATAGAGGCTATTAAGTGCCTTGTTTAGGATGACCACGACATCTTTAGCCTTTTGCTCTTCCAATTGGCTCAGATCAATTCACCTTCCTGAACAAAATATCTCATGGAGAGATAGAAATATTATCGACTTTGACTTCCCTTCTTAACCTATATCGTTTCATCTCCTGGTTGCAGATCCTCTTTTCTTACTGCTTTCTTGAATGCGCATTGGCCTTAAATCCTAAGCCTCTTTTGTTGGCTTGAGTGGTGACCTATAAGGCTTAGGCCATCCCTTGTAGATTCTTGCCAAGCCCTTTTTCCAGCATGGGAACCTTTGCCAATAGTCATTTTCAAACCTGAGTGGGTACTCTTTGACATGTGAGGTTTAAATATTGGCAACCCTTCTCCCATAAATGTAGCATTGACAAACTCAAAGGATTGGAATGATGAATTTGATACATCTTTATTAGGCTCTATGTAGATATCCTCGGTGAAGGTAGTGGTGATCATTTCCTCTTTAGCTCCGATGGTGACTACTTTGCCATCTATCATAAATTTGAGCTACTGATGGAGAAAGGATGGGATGGCACTGGCGAAATGTATCCATGGCTACCTAATAGGCAGTTGTAAGAAGGATTAATATCCATAACTTAAAAATCCACTTCATATGTACATGGGCCTATCTAGAGCTGGATCGTGATATTTTTAATTACTCCGCAACACATTCCATCAAAAGCTTAGACTATGGTATGGCTACTTTTGTTAGACTGATCGAATCTGAGTTGATTAGGTTGGGCAAAACATTGCCATCCATTTTTGACAAGATTAGGGCCCTTCCGGAAAAGGCTTGCTTCATGACATATGGTCCTTCCTAATTGGGGGTCCACTTGCCCCATGCATTTTTGTAAATTAGGAGGATCTTCGTCAATACCAATTTGCCTGGGTGAAATTGTCATGGGTTCATCATTTTGTTGTGGGCTCGGATCATGCATCTTTGATACATTTGACCATGGCAGATAGCTTTTATGCATTTTTCCTTGATGGAGTTAAGCTGGTCGTATCTGTTCTTAACCTATTCAGATTCTTCAAGTTTGGTTTCCATCAAGACTCTGAGAGAAGGGATCTCAACTTCGATAGGCAATACAACTTCCATCCCATAGACTAGAGAAAATAGGGTAGCACCTATGGAAGTGCGAACTGAGGTCTGGTAGGCATGAAGTGCAAAGAATAGCTTCTCATGCCAGTCTTTGTAAGTCTCAGCCATTTTTTTAACTATTCTTTTAATGTTTTTATTGGCTGCCTCGACTGCCTCATTCATCTTTAGGTTATAAGGGACAGAATTATGATGCTGGATCTTGAACTGTGAGTAAACCTCTTCATCGTTTTATTGTTTGAGTTGCTTGCATTGTCTGTGATGATTTAGTTTGGGAGGCCATATCTACAGATACTGTCCTGCTTGACAAACATACAGATGGTCAATCTAGTGACATTAGCACACGAGGCAGCCTTCACCCATTTGGTGAAATAGTCAATTGCTACCAAGATAAAACGATGCCCATTGGAAGCTTTAGGGGTGATTGGCCCAATCACGTCCATGCCCCACATGGAGAAAGGCCACGGGGCCATCATGACATGAAGTGGCGCTGGAGGGATAGAGATCTTGTCAGCATAGATTTGACACTTATGGCATTTTTGGGCATAATTGATGTAGTCTCTCTTGAGGGTCAATCAGTAATAACCCACTCTCATGATTTGCTTGGCCATCCGATATCCATTAGCATGTGTGCCATAAATCCCTTCATGAACTTCTTCTAGGATCTTTTTGGCTTTAGGAGTGTCAATGCATCCAAGCAATACTTGATCATAACTCCTTGTTTATAAGATTTTTCCATCAAGAACAAATCCTAAGCCTTCTAATAGTTTTTTTATCAGTCTTGGTTGCTTGTTTGGGATATTGTTGATCTTTGATCTAACAAAAGATGTCACAGTACCACAGTAGGCCATCCTTATCTTTTTCGACACTATGATAATGAACCAAAGTTATGTAGATGCTCATCTCAATAAGAGCAACATCCGACTACTGGTTGACTTTAAACATGGATGATAAGGTAGCCAAAACATTAGCTATTTGGTTATCTTCTTGAGGTAAGTGTTGAAAACTAATATCATCAAATTCTTTCTTGAGCTTTGCTATCATCTTCCCATACTACATCAGCTTGGCATCGCGAGTTTGCCACTCTCCTTTCAATTGGGAGATGACTAGGGTCGAATCACTGAACACTTATAATATCTTGACATCCCTCTCAATGGTTGCTTGAAGCCCTATGACACAAGCTTCATATTTTGCGATATTATCCGTGTAGTCAAAATTTAGCCTTGTTGTGGATGGATAATGGCTCCTGTCGTGTGACATCAATATTGCCCCAATTCCATGTCCTAGAGCTTTTGATGCTCCATCAAAATACATCTTCCAAGATTGATCTTGGTTAGAGGCATCTTCATTCTCAGAAATGCACATTAGATTTTTATCTGAAAAGTTAAAATTTAAGGGTTTATAGTCATCTGCCGCTCAACTTACCAAAAAGTCAGCTATCGCACTGCCCTTGATGGCCTTTTGACTAACATAGGCAATGTCATATTCAGAAAGCAAGACTTGCCATTTAGCTAGCCTTCCTCATAGTGCAGGGGCTTCACATAGATATTTGGTAGGACTAAGCTTTGCAATCAACCATGTGGTGTGATACAGCATATACTGCCTAAGTCTCTTAGCTGTCCACACTAAAGCATAGCATAACTTCTTGACTATGGAGTAATTGCACTCACAGTTCATAAACTTTTTACGTAAGTAGTGGATTGCTTGTTTCTTCATTCTTGACTCATAATGCTACCGTAATACACAACCAATAGACTTGTTGAAGGACTGCCAAGTAAAGGATTAAAGGTCGACTGGGCATCGACGGTACCAACATGGCAGGCTTGACAGATAATGTTTGACTTTATCAAAGGCTTTTTAAAATGCCTCATTCCACTTTCCTAGATTTTGTTTGTGAAGGAGCCGAAAGATGAGGTCGCATTTGTCAGTGAGCTGGGATAAGAATCTAGCAATGTAGTTCAGTCTCCCCAAAAGGCTTCTCACTTCCTTTTGGGTTTGAAGCAGTCGCATATCCTGAATGGCTTTGACTTTGTCTAGGTCAACTTTAATCCTTTTTTCGCTAACTATAAAGCCTAGAAGCTTACCCGAAGTAACTTCGAAGGTACACTTGATAGGATTCAATTTAAGTTGAAATTTTCATAACCGTTCAAAAAGTTTCTGAAGGTTTATGATATGCTCGTCTCTTTCGTTGACTTGGCAAACATGTAATCAACGTAGACCTTAATTTTTTCGTGCATCATGTCATGGAATAGGGCTACCATTGCCTATTGATAGGTTACCCCAGCATTTTTTAGTCCAAAAGGCATGACATTATAGCAAAATGTCCCCCACATGGTTACAAAAGTTGTTTTTTCCATGTCTTCGGCTGCCATTTTGATCTGGTTGTAGCCTAAGAATCCATCCAAGAAGGAGAACAAAGAAGTTTTAGCCGTGTAGTCTACCAAAGTGTTGATATGAGGTAGTGAGAAGTTATCATTGGGACTAGTTCAATTCAAATCCTGATAATCAACACACATTCATACTTTGCCACTTTTCTTTAGGATTGGGACTATATTGGCAACCTATTCTAGATATTTGGCTACTCTAATAAACCCTGCATCAAACTGCTTCTTGACTTCCTCTTTAATTTTGAGGAGCATTTTTGGTTTCATCCTCCTTAACTTTTGCTAGATTGGTTTGCATCCATGCTTGATTGGAAGTTTGTGGACCAATATATCAGTGTCTAGTCCTAGCATGTCTTGAGATGACCAAGCGAACACATCTCGATATTTCTAGAGTAGGTCTATCAGCTTGGTTCTAGTTTTTGACTTTATTGAGGTTTCAATTTTAACCTCCTTTCAATCCCCCTAGGTACCCAGATTTATTACTTTTGTTGGGTCTTTATGGGGTTTGATCTGCTTCTTTTCTTACTCAACTAATTGTAAGAGGTCTGGTGGTATGAAACTTTCTTTAAAATCTTCTTCAGCATTGACTTCACTAGTGCAAATTGATTATTCAAAATCGATCCTCATAAACCCATCAGACATATCCATGTCACTATCATCAGGACACTTGAAAGGGCAAAGAAATAAACATTGTAAAAGGCATACATACAACTAAGGGATTTAGATAAAAATGAGGGCAAAAGAATAATGGAGACAAAAAGGTTGAAAAGTGATACACAATATGGAATGATATATGCAAAAGTCATTTCATTGATAATGTTTGACAAAAAAATGCCCCTTACATAGGACACCTATCTGCCTTTAGGCGAGGGCAGGTAGGTTTTCATTTCTTGACGTTACATGTAAGGGATAGGAAAAGTGCAGGGGCTTCTGACATGACCCTATCATCAAAATTAGGTTTTAGTGGAAGGACACGAATTTTATGGCTCGGTATCTTGGAGATAGAGGTTGTTAAGTGCCTTGTTTAGGATGACCACAACATCTTTAGCCCTTTGCTCTTCTGATTGGCTCGGATCAATTCACCGTCCTGAACAAAATATCTCATGGAAAGATAGAAATATTATCGACTTTGACTTCCCCTCTTAACCTAATAATCGTGTCATCTCCTGGTTACAGATCCTCTTTTCTTGCTGCTTTCTTGAATGCGCATTGGCCTTAAATCCTAAGCCTCTTTTGTTGGCTTGAATGGTGACCTATAAGGCTCGGGCCATCCCTTGTAGATTCTTGCCAAGCCCTTTTCCAGCATGGGAACCTTTGCCAATAGTCATTATTAAACCCAAGTAGGTACTCTTTGACAGGTGAGGTTTAATTATTGGCAACCCTTCTCCCACAACTGTCGCATTGACAAACTCAAAGGATTGGAATGATGAATTCGATACATCTTTATTAGGCTCTATGTAGATATCCTCGGTGAAGGTAGTGGCAATCATTTCTTCTTTAACTCCGATGGTGATTACTTTGTCATCTATCATAAATTTGAGCTTCTAATGGAGAAAGGATAGGATGGCTCTGGCGGAATGTATCCATGGCTACCTAATAGGCAGTTGTAAGAAGGATTAATATCCATAACTTAAAAATCCACTTCATATGTACATTGGCCTATCTAGAGCTGGATCGTGATATTTTTAATTACTCCGTGACATGTTCCATCAAAAGCTCAGACTATGGTATGGCTACTTTTGATGTTAGACTGATCGAATCTGAGTTGATTGGGTTGGGCAAAACATTGCCATCCATTTTTGACAAGATTAGGGCCCTTCCGGAAAAGGCTTGCCTCATGACATATGGTCCTTCCCAATTGGGGGTCTACTTGCCCGTGCATCTTTGTAAATTGGGAGGATCTTCTTCAATACCAATTTACCTAAGTGAAATTGTCATGGGTTCATCTTTTTGTTATGGGCTCAGATCATGCATCTTTGATACATTTGACCATGGCAGATAGCTTTTATGCACTTTTCCTCGATGGAGTTAAGTTGGTCGTATCTATTCGTAACCCATTCAGATTCTTCAAGTTTGGTTTCCATCAAGACTCTAAGAGAAGGGATCTCAACTTCGATAAGCAATACAACTTCCATGCCCTATACTAGAGAAAATGGGGTAGCACCCATGGAAGTGCAAGCTAAGGTCTGGTAGGCATGAAGTGCAAAGAATAGCTTCTCATGCCAGTCTTTGTAAGTCTCAGCCATTTTTTTAACTATTCTTTTAATGTTTTTGTTGGCTGCCTCAACTGCCTCATTCATCTTTGGGTTATAAGGGATAGAATTATGATGCTAGATCTTGAACTGTGAGTAGACCTCTTCATCATTTTATTGTTTAAGTTGCTTGCATTGTTTGTGATGATTTAGTTTGGGGCGCCATATCTATAGATACTATCCTGCTTGACAAACTTACAGATGGTCGATCTAGTGACACTAGCATACGAGGCAGCCTTCACCCATTTGGTGAAATAGTCAATCGCTACCAAGATAAAATGATGCCCATTGGAAGCTTTAGGGGTGATTGGAGCGATCACGTCCATGCCCCACATGGAGAAGGGCCACGGGGCCATCATGACATGAAGTGGCACTAGAGGGATACAGATCTTGTCAGCATAGATTTGACACTTTTAGCATTTTTGGGCATAATTGATGTAGTCTCTCTTGAGGGTTAATCAGTAATAGCCCGTTCTCATGATTTGCTTGGCCATTTGATATCCATTAGCATGTGTGCCAGAAATCCCTTCATGAAGTTCTTCAAGGATCTTTTTGGCTTAAGGAGTGTCAATATATCCAAGCAATACTTGATCATAACTCCTTGTTTATAAGATTTTTCCATCAAGAACAAATCCCAAGCCTTATAATAGGTTTTTTATCAGTCTTGGTTGCATGTTTGGGATATTGTTGATCTTTGATCTAACAAAAGATGTCACAGTACCAGGTAGGCCATCCTTGTCTTTTTCGACACTATGATAATGAACTGAAGTTATGTAGATGCTCATCTCGATAAGAGCAACATCCGACTATTGGTTGACTTTAAACATGGATGATAAGGTAGCCAAAGCTTTAGCTATTTGGTTATCTTCTCGAGGTAAGTGTTGAAAACTAATATCATCAAATTCTTTCTTGAGCTCTACTATCAGTTTCCCATACTACATCAGCTTGGCATCGCGAGTTTGCCACTCTCCTTTTAATTGGGAGATGACTAGGGTTGAATCACTGAACACTTGTAATATCTTGACATCCCTCTCAATGGTTGCTTGAAGCCCTATGACATAAGCTTTATATTCTGTGATATTATTCGTGTAGTCAAAAATTAGCCTTGTTATGGATGGATAATGACTCCCATCGTGTGACATCAATATTGCCCCAATTTTATGTCCTAGAGCGTTTAATGCTCCATCAAAATACATCTTCCAAGATTGATCTTGGTTAGAGGCATCTTCATATTCAGAAATGCACATTAGATTTTCATCTAAAAAGTCAAAATTTAAGGGTTTATAGTCATCTACCGCTTAACTTGCCAAAAAGTCAGCTATCGCACTGCCCTTAATGGCTTTTTGACTAACATAGGCAATGTCGTATTCAGAAAGCAAGACTTGCCATCTAGCTAGCCTTCCTGATAGTGCAGGGGCTTCACATAGATATTTGATAGGACCAAGCCTTGCAATCAACCATGTGGTGTGATACAGCATATACTGCCTAAGTCTCTTAGCTGTCCACACTAAAGCATAGCATAACTTCTTGACTACGGAGTAATTGCACTCACATTTCAT
>JBBYHK010509486.1:0-13440 GCA_038382065.1 Adansonia grandidieri | reverse complement strand
TTTAAATTAATATATTTTATTTAAATTTAATTATAATATATAATATTAATAAAAACTATTCTTTAATGTGATAAACAATAATCATGGCTTAAATAAACAGGTCTAGGCACGTTAAATAAGGGCTTGAGATTGAGATTTTAAAAAAATTTGGACCACGGCTCAGCCTAACCCATAAGCAAGTTTAATCATATTTAAAATACAATTTACGTTTTTAATATTTAATTAAATTATTAAAAGAATATTAAAATAAAATTCATTATTACAGTTTTTTATTTATAAAAAATTATTTAATTATAATTTCTTCATATTTATTTTTAGTATTAAATATGGGTTCAGGTTCAGGTTGGGCTTGGGTTCGCGTTTTTTCGGGTTCAGTTTATTTCGGGTTCGGGCCATTCTGGTTCAGGTTTTTTCGAGTTCGGGCCAGTGACTTTTTGGTCAAATTGGGTTCAGTTCGAGTTCGGACTTGAGTTTTTTCGAACTAATTTTTTGGTTCGAGTTCATTTTGTCACCTCTACTCTATCTTATAATTTATAATTTATGTTACCGGATTGTTTTCATACTTTTGTTATTCTTAATAATTTTGATAAATTGAAAACCCAAGATTGAAAAGAAAAAGGGGAAAATCTGAATTTTGTTCTGCTATACATGGAGAAGTTATGAAAATAGTTGGAGATGAGTAAGGGAAAGAATTTTATTCAACAGAAAAGATAAGAACAATTAAATTGAAGAAAAATCTTGAGAGAGGGTAGTGGAAGTTTTCCAAATCTAGAAGGAAATGTTTTCTCTTCTTGGATCCACCGCTCAAGACGGGTTGGAATTTATTTTCGATGCCAAGCTTCCGAAATGGAGTCCAAGGAAGCTATATGTTCTGAGAAAACAACCTTCTATTTGTATATAGATTCGGATTATCCATTTAGCTCGTATAAATTAAATTTTAAACAATATTTTTATACATTTAAATATTATTTTAAATAATAAAATAGATTTTCGAATTAGTCTAACAAAGCAATTTAAAAAAATTCGTTTTACAACTTAGACCACCCGCCCAGGTCTACAGGAAACTAGTGCGGACTATGGCAGCAAGAAACCCCTAGACTTGGCAATGGCTGCCAGATTACTTGCGGGCGTGGCTGCTGATATTATTTTATTCATTGTAATCCCAAGTTCCCAACATTCAAACTCTCAAGATTCAAGAAACAAAAAGCACAACCGAGTTAATTAACATCAAATCTCAATCATCCTTTCCTTTTCCTACAAGATAGACAACCCTGGGAAATTACAAACAGAAATCCAAGAAAAATATGTATAGTTTCTGTTAAAGAGAAAAGGAATCCCTTGCCGTATATCCAGAAGCTATTCCTTTTCACACTTTGTTGTACATACAACTTTAACATATATAAGCGAGCTTGAATTCTTCTTCCTCAAAATCTCAAATAAGTTTCTGAAAACAAAATCAACCAATCAATCCCCCATTTGCATTGCAAAAAAAAAAAAAAAATGTCTCTAAGCCATCATCGTCCGGGCGTTACAGTCAATGGAATGCGAAGGATGAGAACCCGCCATTACTTTTGGTGTTTCCATTGCCAACGCACCGTAAGGTTTTCCAATTCAGACTGGTTTGGAACTTATTGTCCCTATTGTTTTCGTGAACTAAGTCACGAGCTGGATGTGTCAAGGCCGATGCTTAGAGCTGATGCTTCTGGCATTGAACCCTACCAAGCTACTTCCGGGTTGTTAGATAGCTTGGCTGCTGTTCTTGACCCCTCAATTAGGCGGCAAAGTACAGATTTTGGTAGAAGACTTAGGTGGGAATCAGGCCCTGAAAATGGACCTTGGATCACTCTCAATTTTGTCGAACCACCGCACCAGCAGCCAAATCCTATTATTGCCCCCCAAGAAAGTAACACAGGCAACGACGGCATAGATGGTTTCATTGAAGGCTTAACAGAGAATGACAGGCGAGGGCCTCCTCCAGCAGCTGCTTCTGCCATTGAAGCATTGCCAACGCTGAAAATCACAGAAAATCATCTAATCAGCAGCACCACGCATTGCCCTGTTTGCAAGGATGAGTTTGAGGTTGGTGGAGAAGCAAGAGAGCTACCATGCAAGCATTTGTATCACTCCGACTGCATCGTACCTTGGTTAAGCATTCACAACACCTGTCCCGTTTGTCGTTACGAGATCAACGACGATTCTAACTCTGCTGGTGGTGACAATGACATTAATGAGATCAATTTTAGGGACATTGGTCTTGGCATTGAAGATCTGGCAAATGGACTAACTTGGTTGCGGACTCAGTTCCTCTCTTCAAGGCCTCTTCGTGCATTCTCTCACTGGACACGCAGATATCTTGATTCTCTCGATAGCAGGATCAATGCAACTAATTTCTTTCGCGAGGGTAGGAGCTACTACCCTAGCTTAATCTTCTGCTTGTTCTTGGTTTACATATATTACTATCATTAATTTCTAAGTAATTAATGCAGATATATCTGGCAATTGTGTAACACTGCTGCTATGTTTTCCCACCGCAGCTAGCTCCTGGTGGCCCTCTTGGTTCATCCCATAGCTTCTTCTATGTATATATCACCTGCCTGCATCGGAAACTGGTTTCCGCAAACTTTGACAGTGTTTTTCAATCCTCTCGAACGCAGGTATATATGTATATATATATTTCTGACTTTACGCTACCATATTATTCTACATTTCAAGACAAAGTATTGATGGGAAGATGACAAGATGTTGGAGCCTTAACAGGTACGTTTTCTCCAGGTTAATACCTACATTGATCCTGAACAATATACCTTTTAACGATTTATTGATGGAATATAAGTTTATATCAAATTGTAATTTTTTTTTTTTAAATACCAAATCATTAAAAAGGGTATAGCTCGAGGGTCAATTTACGTACTAATCCTTTTTACTTTCCTTTTTATCTTCCGTGTCCGTTATGCAAAAATGCCCCAATGCACTTGAGCCAAAGAAAAAGTCTTAAAATTTAATTGAAAGTTGAAGTGAATTAAGATTTTGTTGCTGCTAACAGATTTTATTAACTGGGTTCTTATGTAACTGCAGTTTCTTATCACATGAAGGCAACATATATATGCTTTGAGCAATGCTTAGTAACAGAAATGGGTGTTTATCAGCTTATTATTCTGTTTTATCTTACTTCTTGCAGGGAAAAAAGATTGATGTAAATCTTAATGAAATTCCCTCTCCCTTGTTTATAATTATTGTACAAAATATTTCCTTTGTTCTTTTCTTCTTTATCACGATAAAAAAAAAAAAAACTAATTTGGGTTGTTTATATATGGCCAGTTAGTTGTTAATATTAAAGAACTAATTTCCTTTTTTTTTTTTTCCTTTTAAAGGCTGCTTCGTGTTCATGCAATTCCTAAAGGCCATATTTTAGAACTTTGTCTTCACTCTTAAGTTTGTAAACTTAAAAAGTTCAGCTTATTATATTTTTTAAGATACAACAATTTTGAATATTATAAAAAAATTACTATCATATTTGTATTTAAGGAAAAAAAATATCCATTAGACAGCGCCATGTTAGTTCTAAAAGTACAGGATTTTCGCCTTCTAAGATTACATACGACCGAGACTGCGGGTTTAGATTACGGACGGACAGTTCACTTTGGACGAGACACTGGTCTGGTCTTGGCCCGGGAGTGGATTTTGATGGGATCAGCTGTGCCTTCGCCATTCCACTTCCAGTGGGATTTATGGGACCCACTACCATCAATTTCATCATCATCAAGAGTTGGACCCACAACTCTCCACGTCATCTTCACAGCACAGCAGCTTCTCTCTCTGACTCGGCCATTAGCCACCTTCTACGCCATCAGCTCCGGCTATGGTTTCTCCTCCTCTGCTCCTCAAGGTACCACTCAATTACTCCCTCTCTCTCCAGTTCCCTGCTGGGGAAATCCCATCAAACAAATCTGGAAGGAGAAATTAAAATTAAAAAAAAAAAAAGAGAAACAAAGATTATATTTTAACTACCTTGTTGAAAAGAAGCTCTCTCATCCATGTAATGTTCCTGAATTGAAGGATGTGTTGTCTGAAACAACTTCCAACTTCATGGGAACTGACTTTTCTTTCAATTCAGCAATGCTTTCACATCTTCATGTTCATCTTACTTATGTTTCTTCAATGGGGAAGCCAAAAGAAAGCAGTTTCCAAAATTGGAAACTTGCAGGAGAAATTCATCAACACAAGGAAATGGACCAACATCCTCAGAGCAATTAACGTCTTGTAAGTGTTTCCCTTGTCAGAACTATTACATGTTCACTCAACAGAACTGAGTTGTCTTGTCTGAATAAAACAAAATTAAATTATACTGGTATTATGCAGAATTTATGTTGCAAATCCGGCACACAAGGGAAGCTGTGGCTTTGGGGGAGCTAAGGTGAGATGGGGCTCAATTCGGAATGAAAATTTCGGATTCATATCTGTTTCAGTTTCACTGTATCTTTGAAAACTGTGGTTTGGTATTTGATTATATGTTATGCATACAGATCAACAGTCTTATTGACAAAGGACAGTCATGCAAATGCAGGGCACCTTATGGTTTGGATTGAATCTGATGGTTTCAAAACTTCTCAAGTAGGAAAATTTATTTCTCCATTTGAATAAGAGAATTTGTTGTTCTCAGGTCAACTAGGTTCGCGGCTACAAGTTACTGATTCGGCCAAAGCAGCTGCTGTTCGTGTATATGGAACAATCTTTGTATTAGTAAGTCATTTTGAACTTCTTCGCAAAATACGGTAGATGTTATGATAACTTGTTCCGACTAACGGTGGCTGCCTTGGAAAAATTCAAGCATTTTCAAGCTAATTATTTACTTCTATCTCCGTCCTCTATCTCATTTGAAATTCTTTTGTTTGTCTAGGTTGGTTCTGTTGCTGTGTTTGTCACAACTCACGAGGCATGGAGGCATGATTGGAGATGCTAAAGAATGTCTATAACATATCGCACAACTTATTAACACATGGTATGATTCGAAGCTTTTGCAACTCAATGTTTGGGAACCCAAGGAAGCATATAACAACCTACTAAAAAAATGTCTCTTGACCTGCCCCATTTTTCTCTGCAAAAGTTTGATGCCCCTTTGATTCATTCAAGGTTCTGCTATGTTACTGGTCCGATACAGCTGAAACGAAAAATGTCGTTTCGACTGTCAAGTGTGCTCTGGCCAACTTGTTATGACACATCGTTCTCTTTTGCTCCCACTTTTCTTAGCTCATCGGTAATGAATGTTGGTCGTGCAGGTTATAGGGTTAATGTCCGAAGGCATCGATAATTGGGACATGTAAGCCTAACTATATTGCCTTCTTACGCAAGCGTTCTTTTTGCAATGCGCCCTGTTTAAATTTCTTCGAGATAATGCCTTATAAGCATCTGCTTTGCTTTTGCATTTTTCTACTCAAAAATGCAATCATTTTTACGTTTGCGATTATTCGAAGTACAATTGAACAAAGAAACATATTCCCATTCCTTTGTCTCAATTGCTAGTTGCCCTTTTTTTGGTTTTGCTTTCTCTTATTTTATTCCTCTCGTAATTTACAGTTTCCGCTGGGAGGCTTGCCTGGTGGAGGAGCAACGTCCTGGCTTCTAGGACCTGCCTGGAGGTATGAATCTATGACCAGTGATGGCCGAAGAATATTCTCAGACCGAGCACCTCTTTTTGCATAATTCTTTCTGTTCTCGACCTTTGTCTTGCGAATCGATTTCATTCGTTTCTGCCGGTTTGTCGGAAAACGTTTCTGCGAAGTTTTCTATTTCTTGCTGGAAGGATTGATATAGAATGCCATCAGGATTCAGTTGCCAGTTGCTTCTTGGCTTTTTCTTTTTCTTTTTTTTTTTTCCTTTTCAAGTTATCTTGAAATGCTTGGTTGAGTGCTTGGGGAGGTGCGTATAATGCAACGATGTCTGCTTAATCTCCGCTTAGTGTTAGATTGGTAGAGCTTAAAGGCCTTCAATGGTGGATTGAACTGGAAGCACTAGCATCACGGTGATCATCTGGTTGAATTCGGTTCTCCATTAAGCAAATTATACATGGACCATCTAGAACTGATAATGCTCAGGTCACGTGTTTGACATAAATATGTTTAAAAAATTGTATTTAGAGATTTATGTTTAAACGTGTATTGAATACTAATATTAAATATGATTATATTAAAAAATAAAATATAAAGCTTGGATAATATAGATAGGAACATAACCAGCCTTTCGACCAGTTGGAATGCAACTCTAAAGTGGATCATGAAATGGTGACTGCCACCCACTGCTCAGCAGAAGTCAACAACCATCATTTTTAACTGGATATCATATAATATACATATATATATATATATGTATATATGAAACTTTTTTTTCCATAATTTTCTTCTTTATTCTTTACTTTTGTTATCCCATTCCTTTTGGTGCACCAAACACACCCAAAATGAACACGACACATCAGCTAATGTAGTCCTTGATGCCTTGCCTACTTCCTTGCAAAGTTGGGGAAAATATTATAGCCGACAGTATTAGAAAACATACAGATAAAAAATTAGAACACTACATTGTCATAAAACATACAATGAACATGTCATGAATATTTAAATATCTTAAAATTTATATAAATATAAATTATTAATATATATATAAATATAAAAATAAAATACTTTAAATAAATTTATAACAAAATATAATATACAAGCACAGCACAAGGATTTAGCCTGTAACTCTCTTCGTGGTACAGTACAACCCATGGACTACTTTGAAGGCAATGAGGATAAGATTTAGTAGTAATGATAATTTGAAAGCGTCAAACACGAAACCACATGTATCTCACTTGTAATTTGTAAATATATACTGTTTTAATCATTCCTTCAGTATTATAAAACACTGTTTTTTTTTTTTTTTTTTTACATTTCCGACATGACATTAGAGTTGGCTCAAAAAAGAACCAGCATTTTTCTTTACACTTTAATCAATAGAAGAGATGGTTCCTGAAACCTGCAAGTTGATGCCGGCTTCTCTTAGTCAAACATCATCTAGGAGTTCATTCCCTTTGGGAAAAACATCCTGTGTCTTTTTTTTTTTTTTGGTCATGAAATCGTAAGCACTCGAAGTCGGATGAGTGGCCAGCCAACTTTCAGGCTTTGGCCCCCCAGCAGTTCGTTTGCCATCTTGTTTTTGATGTTACATTTCTTGCTTGAAGGAAAAGGAAAAACTTCAAAACATTTCTCAGGGGCTTCTTCTACCATGCTTGCCCATATCAAAATTGGGAAGTGAACATCATCTATCATGGTCCTTCTCTCGATGTCTTAGAATGTTGGATGGTATGACAAAAAATGAATCGGTTCGATAATCAAAGGAGATGAAAGATCAAGAATCCTAAAAATGCCGATAACCAGAATTCCTTGGGGAGAACACCTAATGCTATAGCTGCAAATGAAATGAGCACAACAATCAGAAAAAACAATGAATGCAATTAGTATAATTTAAATAATACAAGTAAAACTAAAATCAAATGCATGTCCAACAGGCATTTCTATCCTATAAACCAGCATCTCAAAATAGATAGATGGGAAATGGATGAAACTTAACAAATATTAAAAAAAATTGATACAGCAATACTATTTTCGCACTTGAACAAATGGGTGAGAGCATTTTTTTCAGAAAAAAGCTATAATGCTATATAAAATGGAAAACAAAAACATAAGCAGAATCGTATAATTCACTTAGCATATATGCTTACATGATGAAGATTGTGTAGACGGAGACTGAGCAAGTGGTGCAGAAAGTGGGCCTTTCATACTGTCCATACCCTGGCCAGGACGAGACCCGTAAGACACGGAAGGTAAAGGTGGTAGATCTGGGGACAACTTTGATCGGGGACTCATTAGAGGTGGGTGGCTAGAAATTAGATTAGAATGAGATCTTGGTGAAGAGCTTGGCGGAATTGCAGGACAAGAGTATGGACAGGGTGGACGGGAGTGCGTCACTGCACTAGAAGGTGCAGGAGATATTGAAGGAGAAAAAGTAGGGTAGGAACCACTTCCAGGACCTGGTGAATTCAGAGGACTACGAGCAGAAGGAGCAGCAGCTTTGCACTTAGGACAAGGTGGAAGATGATGATTCTCGGGTGATGATGAAGGAGGGTGAGTCAGTGAAAAAGTAGGATGTGGGGACATTGACGGCCCCAGAGATGGAGCTGGCAAAGGAGTGGGAGGGGTAGCATGAAGTGTACCCTTCAGATAAGATGATAAGCTAATGCTTTTAACTCTACCAAAGACTGAATTATTAAGACCAAGATTCTTTGCAGGAGAGTCGGTGATGGTTTGAGCCAACTGCTTTAATCTCTGAGGCAGAAGGGTACCGAAATTATCTGACATCACCGAAGCCTGAACTATGACTGGAGAGGATATTGTGGAGCCATTTTTGTTTGTCAATTGCACAAACAAATTCTGCAACGGACAAATAAAAACAATTATAAACAAGCAATACCCAAAAAATAGGACTCAAACATTTGGGCATCAATGGGTACAAAATCAAAAGGAAAATAAGCTCCTATTTTATTTGCCCCATTGCAATGAAGAAACTTCAAGGTTTTAATTTCCTAAACTAGGGTTATGATACAGTTACTAATACATCATCCAGCATCTACAAAATCATAGGAGCTAATCAAAAGCCAAAGCCTCTTTAATAGCTGGAATGCAAAAATTGTTAGTTAACACGGAACATTTAAGATGCAGTGTGTTTATTCATCCTTTATCAGTATTAATATTCGTGAGCTCCAATTGATTTTGAATAATTTGGGAGGAAAAATTTTTTATCCTATTTCAATTTCCAAACACTATTGGACCATATCTGAAGTCAGAAGAATTGTTGTGTGAGCTACCATAGATCCACCCAAAAACCGACCATAGTGAAACTGAAAATGAGTAAACATTGCTCGAAACTGTTGTCATACCTCATAAGACCTCAGACGCAATCCATATTTTAGCTGGTCCTTTAACTCAATGAATTTGTCCTCTATTTCAGATATCGAATTATTCAGAGTAAAATTGAATAGAACCTGGGTTATTTGCCAGATAGAAGCAAACTGTACAGGGATTATGGTGATCCCACCAGGTAACTTCAAAATCTCAAACTCAGAAGGCTGGCCAAAAATTGAAGTTGTCAAAGTCAGATTGGAATGTTGGAGGAACAGCTCAATTAAGGATGATCTCAGCACACTTAGGGATACTGGATTTATTGGACTATTTATGGGATTGGAAAGAACACCAAACACCACATAAGTAGAGTTAGATGCACCTGACTGGTGCATCGATAAGACAGCCACCTGTTGAAAAAGAGTAGCTTCTATATCAAAGTTTCACATATCACGCAGTAAACATATGTAATACAATGGCAGAAGTTGGGTGTAAAACCTTAGTATTCGGAACACCTATTTCTTCGTAGATATCATACTCTAACTTTTCGATATGCCGAACAAGCTCTGACACTGGTTTCTCAACTGTAAAGTATGCATGAACCGGAGCTGCAAAGAAAAAATGATAATATAAGCAACAAACAAGGAAAATTAGTTATGGAACTACATCACTGAACTCAAAAGGTCCTTAAGTGTGATGTAAATATAATCAATGAATGGTATTATTTCAATATGTATTTAGACCAAACCCAGAAATGTTAATTCTAATTAAGGAACTGAATCCATTATCTTAGTTTGATAGCTCTTTTCAAGAACACGTCAAGGAAGACCATTGAGTCCGATAGAGAATTGAACACTAATAAAATGGCACATGATCTTCCTTAAATGTCACCATCTTCTTTCTGATCAACTGCATTATCAATTTAAGGTATGAAAAACAATAAAATATAGACCTTGTCTCATATATTTGGCATTGAAGCAAGCCATTAATGGCCTGCTCCTATTGCTAAAAGGAGAAAGACCCTAAATATAGCAAAACATTCACTTCCTAAAGAAAAAGAATTTGAATTGAGGCCACACTTTAATTATACAATAAAATGCAATAAAATAGAAAATATAGTTCCCATTTGGAAATAAAAAAAGAACCTGCCTCACAGAAATTCTAGAAGAATGTGAAATAAATGCATGCTCATTTCCCCAAAACATTAGCAAAAACTAATGAAACAACCACAAAGGCAAAATAACTATCATGTGAACACCAGAAAACTATGAAGAATAGCAAGGCAAAAACCACATTTTAGAACACCAAAATCTCAGATTTAAAATACAAATTTAAAATCTATAAAAATCATTTAGAAGTACCAAAGTGTAAATGCAATATCAAGTAGCAAGTTACAGCAGGAACCAGCAAAGAATCCTAATTGCAATACCATTACATAGTGAATAAGCCATCAATCAAGGAAATACCCATTGGCCCTTAACACTTGAGGATCTAAATTAAACAACAAAAATGCAGTGAAAATCAACATATCATTTGATGGAGACATCATAAAACCTCAATCAAACAAACAAAATTATGCCAAAATTGCAATATGAACCCTTTAAAAATTAAATCCTACACACACAGAACATGAGAAATTTAAAAAGAAAAACTTACCACTGAGTTTAATAGCTTGCTTAGCATCAAATCCAGACTTTATTGAGCGAAAAGGAAGGATCCAGAAGATCCCAGGCAACAAAACCGACAAACTGAGAAACAAGACAAAAACACATCTGAAACTGAACTCATTAGAAAGCCTTGACAAAACCATCCAACATCTCCCATACAAGCACCCCAGATGACCCTGACTGTTCCCTGATTCAATACTCTGCTCTCTTCGCTGCAGATTTTGGTCCTCATTTTTCCCCATTGAAAGAGCATCTGGAAAACCAAAAAAACAAAAAACAAAAAAAACTCTCCTTCTCTCTCAACGTACCTTGGGTCCTTTTTCTTCTTCTTCTTCTTCTTCTCTCGTTCTCTCTCTAGAAAACTCACTTACTCTAACACCACCACCATCAACAACAACAATAAAGAAGAACTTTGCAAAGGATTTGAAAAAAAGGTTATGGATTGAGAGACAAGTGTTAATGGTGGACATACGCCCCTCTCACTCTGTATTAACTACTAAATTCTGAAAACACCCTTCTCTATCTTTCTCTAACACTCTCTCTTTTCTCTTTTAATTTCGTAATATATATATATATATATATATATATAGTTATTAACTATTTAAAATTAATTTTTGAACTTACTTTGTTTTTTTTCTTTAATTTTATTCAGTTTCAAGCTTTTTCTT
Source organism: Adansonia grandidieri (assembly GCA_038382065.1). Classification (NCBI taxonomy): domain Eukaryota; kingdom Viridiplantae; phylum Streptophyta; class Magnoliopsida; order Malvales; family Malvaceae; genus Adansonia; species Adansonia grandidieri. The sequence goes on along the minus strand of JBBYHK010509486.1, from coordinate 2,175 downwards.
CCAAGAAGAACAGAGTTTTTTTTCTTTTCGTAATTGAATTTTTTTAATTTTATAATTTATCTAAATTTCCAGTAAAATTGACAGAGTTTGGACTCTTTACTTCAGTCAATTTTTTATTACTTTCCGGGCTACCGAACGTTGAGGAGAAGCAAAGGGTAAAGGGAAAAGGCAAAATGATTAAAGTGTAGAGAGGCATTTTTTATCGTTTCGATTTAAATTGAATTAATTAAAATTTAATAAATTTTTAAATATTATAATTTTAATAAAAAATATTTTAAAATAATTTAAATTATGAAAAATTCAAATGTTATTTTTATTTTTATTTTACTTTTTAATTAAATTTTTATTTTTTAATAGTCAGCAAAAAAAGAAACTAATATATCAATTTATCAAAAATGATTTTTTTCTCAATTTATAATAGAAATAGTATGCTGTTATCATTTAACTACTTTCACAATCACATAACATCAACCTTTACTACAATAATTAAAAAGTTCTTTCTTTATTGATTATTAACTTAATATAGTATAATTACTAAAATCATAAAATTAGTAATTAAAAGAAACCAAGGTTTTATCTCGCCCTCCCCCCCCCCCCCAAAAAAATGACATCATCTTTAAATATTTTCAGGACTTAATCGAACTAACACTATGATTATTTTTTACCTCTTAAGGCTAACTTCGTTAAGTGTGATATTCAAAAATTCATTGTTTATGATAGTAGAATTAATCGAAGGTATATGTCCCTTTTGAAAAATTATATCATGAGCTTTTTTTATCATATCATTTATAGTTTTATTTAATTAAATTTATTTATATGAATTATTTTTTTACATTAATTTTTTTTAAGATCATACAAAAATTTTTAAAATTTTTTAATAAATAGCTAATATGAAAAAAATAATTGATATAGATAAATTAAATTGGATAAAATCATGAATGATGTGATGAGAAGGACACATGGTATAATTTTTTATCCCCTTCACCATTTATCTCATCTAGTCCAATTTTTTTTTTTAAATTACTATAAAATAAAATAAAATTAAAAAATATCACTAATGGTGTAATTTGATAAAATGATAAAACTTTTTGATTTTAATAAATAATTTTAAATAAAAATAATAAGTTTTGTGCCAATAAAAATTGAAATTAAAATGCTCATTTTGTTTTTTTTTTTTTAATTTTTGAAATAATCATTGTCATAAACCAATATTTTTATTTATTTTATTTATTTTATGTAATTTGGGTTTTACTCAAGGGGTAATAGGGAAGGCAACAAATTGACCAATATGGGGCACGCACGTGGACCAATGATAAATCAAGGATCTATTTGTAAATTAATTAGAATAATTATGTGAATGAATTATGCTAATTTTGAGGTTGTGATGTCTACTTTGATTGGACAACAGTTACTAAGGCTACTAGGTGTAAGCTTATTGGACAATTCTTCCTTTCCTACCTCTTCATCTATATTTTACCTCTTTCTTTTTCTTTTTTTTTTTTTAATTATCAATTTGAAATCAATGAGTAAAAAATATCAGAGATCAAATCCTTGATTATTTTGGTGATCAATTTAAGTCATCCAATCAATTAAACCAATGTTAAATTAAATTATATTAAATACGTATTATTTTTTTATATATTAAATCAAAAAAATTATTGAATCTTAATGAACCGTTTTAACCAACAAATCTAATCTAAATTTTTTTATTACTAATTGGAATTTTGTAGAGTAAGAGTTGTTCACGTTTTACCAATAGCCTTTTTTAAGACTTTGTTAAAGTAATGTTTTAAATTATTTTTTAAAATTATTATATAAAATAATATTTTCACTAAATATATATTTTTCTTTAATTATTTTTATAATATGAATTTTTTATAGGTTTAAAAAGCAAGAGATGATACAAACAAATAGACCTGCTCGTGGGCCGAGCCGGGTCGGATTCGGGCCGGGCTTGAGTATGGCATTAACATTAAATATGCTTGTCCAAGCCAGACCCGGCCCGAAATATGGGCCTCAAATTTTGCCCAAGCCCGCCCGTATTTGTAAATAGATAGTCCAAGCCCGTTTAGGCCCGCCCGTATTATATTTTTTTATAATTTTTTTTTAATTTAATTTTTATTAATTTAATAATTTTCTTTTATTAAGTTTATAAATATAAATAATTTAACTTAG
>JBBYHK010509476.1:0-13440 GCA_038382065.1 Adansonia grandidieri | reverse complement strand
TTATATCTAAAAATAAATTATTAACTTATTATTTTTTAAAATAGGCTTTTGTTATAATAAGATATTTTAATTATATTTATATAGTTACATTAATATTTATTAGCACGAAAAAGATATAAAATTAATTTGTTATATAAAATCAATTTGTTAAATAATTTATTATAAAAAATATGATATATTATAAGTCAATCATACTAATATTTAAAATAATTGATTTGATAAATTTAAATTTTAACATGTAAATGCATTATAATTTATATTATCTATACATATGAATATAATTGTAAATATTAATAATTAAATGAACAAATAATTATATCTTAAGAATAGATAGAAGTATAAAACAATGATTTTAGAGCTAGTAAGACAATAAAAGAAGAAATATCACTAATTAATTATTATATAATTTTTTAATATAATAATCTAATCTTAACTTAAAACTAAATTTTCTACTAAAATTAAATGCTATTGATTTATAAGTAAGAACTTTAGTTTTATTAAAATAGTTGTTAGATAAATTTTATTTCATAATAATTAATCCAAATGAAAGTTTACATTAAATTACTTTACTTTTAAAGGTTTAATTTTTAATTAATATTATTAAATAAATAAATTTATTTACTCAAATTTTAAATAGCTACTATAAAATTTTTTACTACTAATAAGATTTATCTAATTTATAAATAAACATTTGCATTAACTTTTGTTAAATAAGTTTGTTTTATAATAAATAAAAAAGAATTAAGCTTTTCATTAACTCTTTTTATTTTCGATAAAAAGTAATTTTCTTTAATAGTAAAAAGTTAATAAATTTATTTTAAAATTTATATTCAATTTCTTAGCTTTTCTACTTTTAATTTTTACATAATATTAAAAAGAATAAATTTTATATTAATCTTATATAATTTACACCTGGAATAAACTTTATATGTTAATGCCAATTTCGTTAATGAATATTTTATTAATTTTATTTATTTTTAAAGTATATAATTATATATTAAAAATTCATAAAACAATTAAATTTATAACACTACTAAGCAGTAACAATAAACACTAATTTTTTAAAAAGATATTTTTAATCATATTTATATACTAAAATCAATATTTGTTAGAACCAAAATTATACAAAATTAATTTGTTATATAAAATCAATTTCTTAAATAATTTTATTATAAAATTGTAAAATTGATAATTAAAGTTTTTTAATTTATAAAAAATTATTTAATTACAATCTAATTATTCTTATTTTTAGTATTAAATTCAAGTTCGGGTTCGAGTTGATCTCAAATTCAAGTTTTTTCGAGTTTAGGCTTTTTAGACTAGGTTATTTCGAGCTTTAGTCATTTCGGGTTCGGACTAATTCAGATTTGGGTTTTTAACTTCTTCATCAAATCAAATTTAAATTTGAATTTTCGAACAAATTTTCGTGTTTAGATACATTTTGCCACCGTTCGTCACTAATAATGCATTGCAATATTTCATGTAATACATTTGAAAGCACTAATTTCTAAACTAATTTTTGTATATTGATCAATGGCTTTTCTCACCCGATTAATCTCCCGGCCTGACTTTTAATTATGCATAAAAGGAAATCAATACTGCGACTGGTGAAATAAAAATAAGATACTACATTGACTAAAAGTAATAAAAAATTCACCTATCTTTTTGTTATTGCAATGGATGTTCTTTCTTCGATGCTGAACGCTGCTGCTGCAAACAAAGAAATAAGGTATCAACTTGCATGCAAGCGAGTCAAGCTCACCTACTTGTGTTTTGCTGACGACGTTATGCTTTTCATAAATGGAAAAAAGGAATCAATTCCCCAGCTGATTGCAATCTTGGATAGATTCTGTTCATTTTCAAGTTTGCAACTTAAATAAAGCAAAAACAGGGTTCTTCAGTGCCAATATTGATCCTCATATGGTCTATAATATGTGTTAAAGAACAAGTTTTAAGCAGGGGGAATTGCCAGTTCGATACTTAGGCATCCCTTTAGTCAATGGCTGCTTGTCAGCAAAGTATTGTGACTCGCTTGTTTAACAGATAACTGCTAGAATTAACTCTTGGTCGCCAAAAAGGTTCTTGTACTCTAAAAAGCTTCAGCTTATCAGCTTATATCTGTTTAACATGCAGAATTACTGGTGTTACATGTTTACATTCCCACAAAATGTTATACAAAGAATAAATCAGCTTTGTGCAGCTTTTCTGTAAAAAGGGAAGGACGACATTGCTAAGGATGCAAAGGTTTGTTTGGAGAAGGTTTGCACCCCAAGGAATGAAGGTGGCCTTGGACTTAAAAACCTTAATCTGGAATGTTACCTGCATTTTAAAGCACATTTGGGGTCTCCTTAGTTGTTCAAGGTCCATTTGGGTTGCCTTGATTCATGCTTACCCTGTTTGAAAAGTTAGATTCTGGCAAGTCAAGAAACCCCAATTATGTGGCTGGGATTGAAGCAAAATTCTCAAGCTTAGCGAGGTTGTGCGCCTTCTTTTGCTCTTCCCGAATAATGCCAATTATCATGTAAGGTGGGCTCCTTCTACTTCTAGAATTTTCTCAGCTGCTGACACCTGGAAAGTTTTGAAATCATCATCGAGTAAAGTCTTCTGGCACTCTCTATTGTGGGGACCTTTTGCTACCCCACAGTATTCCTTCACAGCATGGCTTGCTATAAATAACAGGCTTAGCATAATAGAGAGAATGAAGAATTGGGGATCTCATATACAGCCAGTTAGTTGCTTGTATTGTTAAGAATATTAGGAGAATAGACACTTGTGTTTTCTCCTACCAGATATGGCATAAGGTGCTCGCTACCTCGTGTAACGAGAAGAAGTGTCAGCTGGGAAGTTGATCTTCAATGGATGGTGCAAACTTTCAAAGGAAAATCTTTTTAACATCAGCTGCATTGGTTTCTACGGACTACCTCCTCCATTTACCACATATGAAGTGAAAGGAATCTCAGGAAGCACTCGACTAAAAAAGCGATGTCAGAGGATATTTTTCGAATTATTGTTCAAGTTGTTAGAGCTTGAGTTAGTTGCTGTAATAGAGTCTTAGATACTGTAACTTATGGTGATCTATGTATCAAGTGGGGTATTGGCCAATGATTTTTGGCAATCCCCATAAGTGCACTTATAGCAGGCTATCCTGCTTTCTTTTGGATGTTGAATAAAAATATCATTTATTAAAAAAAGTAATAAAAAATTCGCAAAATAATAAATATGAGATATACAAAATTTTCAATTGTGAAGAGTCAAAATTAAATCGATTGAGTCAAGATTAAAAATTTTTAATCTTAAAATATTTATTGTTTAATTATAATGTGTTTAACAGATTATGTAATACGTCTCCCAAGTCTCTTTAATCTCATTGCAAATTGATAGCATTTTCGATCACAACAACAAAGAATCTAGTGTGTGTCATTGTTTCTTACGAAGATGGAAAAACTAGAGAAACAAAGGAGTTTCTTTGAAAACGAACTATACAAAAACGAACAGACTTTTTAAAACTATTTTCAAATAGTTTAAAAACTAGACAAAAAAAATTATTTAAAAATCGAAAAGATAATTGTTTAGATATGTAATCGTACAAATATTTAAAATTAAAATATAACTATTTAGATAAGGCAAAACTTACTTGAACAAAAGTATTGTCTTAAAAGACAAAACTATTGATTTCTAACTAGACTTAAATATAAAAGTAATGAGTTGAACTCCGAAAAGATAAAGCCCACACTACTTTTAAATCAAACTCAAGCTAGCTCAATCCTCACCCAAAAGTTTGGGTATCCCTTGAGGTCCAATCCCATCTTGAAATAAAAACTATCAATACCATATGTAATAGCACTTATGAAATCAATGTGAAATTCTTACCACTCATTTTCAGATAAAAATGTACAAAAAAGTCCTGAGATTTCGAACATTTCAAATCTCTTCAAGATTCGAGGGGGTAAGCCCAAAAAAAAAGAAAAGAAAAAAAGAAAGTCGTACTTTTGTGTAGTCCAACATCAACGTTATCATGTTGGCTAATCGTCGTCATTGGTTAACCATATACCTTTTAGCTCCCTTTGGCATAATGGGAAGTTACCCATGTGAACCATGGAAAGAGAGCTGAAGCAGGAACTATTAATTAGCCTGGAGTTTGGGCATATAGTTTCTATTCTTCAAAATTTTCATGATATACTTATTTCTACATTTGCATTCGATATAACTTTTAACATGAACAGTAAGATATGACTTTTAATATATATAAAAGTTTTTAATAATAAATATATTTATATCAAATATATATCTATATTTGATAATTGACATTTGAATATGAGTAACATGGGTTTTGGGCAATTATCAGAGGACTGGCAGGAAACTTGGCAAGTATCTAGCATTAGATCCCTAGTTTTCAACATCAGAGGGTAAAATGTTTAAGGGACCACTGTCCTACATTAAAAAGTGACTTTATTATTAGGTCATTTCTTAATTTGTGGACCCTCAATGCGACCATCATGTGTCCTTCGTACCATAGTCTTAAGAGCTCACCACATGTTAGGGCTTGAAGGAAGGTGAAAGGCAGGGACCGCATTCAAATTGACTTGCCCTTTTGTTTTGTTGCTAAAAAAACTTGCTTTTTTTGATGATACTATCCTCTAAAGATGCATGCGTCATCAATTAGGAAAGGGCTTTTTTCAATTCAAAGCAATGAACAAAAAGAAGAATGGTGAAAAAGAACATTAAGGATATATAGGACTTACATATAACGGGAACAAGAGATTAGTTAATATAATTGTGTAGGCTATTATGCTAGTGTAAGGCAGAGTGAAAATAATAGAATATATAAACTCAAAGCTTGTTGCGACGATTTGCAATAGATCTCTACTGCACCATCTTACGTATCGAGATTAGTTTAATATAATAATTGTATAAGTTTTTAAGCTAGTGCAAGGCAAAGTCAAAATAATAGAATTCATAAACCCAGAACTTCCTTTTCGGTGATGACAAGGTTTCAATAGGTCTCAGATGTCACCCACACATATGTCTATATTAAAAGTATTGCATTCTTTGGCATCCATTGATCCCATGAAGTTTTATCAACAGGAAGTTCATCTCTTGCCCGAACTAAGGATTTCTCCTTTATCCAACTCAAGTATCAATTATGCTCCCTTAAGAGTCTTTTAGCCAGTTTAAGTACCAATTAACTAAGTTAATTAGTTCATACAGTTTTTTTAAATTGACATTTAAAATTGATATTCAGTAAATTTGAAGTTTGAACCCATTATCTATGATCCCTTCTCTTATCTCATATTATTATCTTGTGTAGAGAAATAAGAATAATAGAATACATATAATTATAATTATGATTAGACTATGATTATATCACTATGAAATTTAAAAGAATTAAGAATGATCAATAATTTTTTTTTTAAAAGATAAAAATCGTTCTTAAAAGTTTTAGTGACAAAAAATCGTCATTAACAATTATCTCATAAAATCATGTTTTTAAAAAATTTAAAAAAAAAAACATCCATCTTTAATATTATTAAATTAGAGTCCATGTCTATCCCCAACACTATTAAAATAAAAATAAAAAAGATATTTTTTTTTATCTTTCTTTTATTTTATTTTTTAAAAAATGGTTTATTTTATAGAGTATTCAAATGGACACTGTCTTACAAAATAAGAAAGAATTTTATTTCCAAGAATGTATAGCTGGTGACACTAACCGTGTGAATAGTAAACTCAAATATGGCTGAATAATGATTTCTCCAGAATCAAGATACAGATACTTTGGACATGACCTGATTTTATTTTGTTCACAGAATATGACCTGATTCAGATGATGGAAAATTGTGTACTTAGATCTGTCGAGTAGAATGGTGAAAAAGAATTCATTTAGCGCATTAAAAATAGTCAATGATCGAGACCTAATGAAAATCAACAGCACCGAAGGCAGAACAGTCAGAATTATAAGAGATGATGCATTTTAAACCCTTGCAACCTTTCATATTTTCATTATCTATTTCCACAAAAGAGATGCTCGCTCAAGAATGAGCTAATACATCATGGAGCTACAACATGAACCCCATCCGAAAGGTGGTTTAAATAAAACATAATGTACCAACCATATAAATATCACACAACCGTTAACAGTCTGTGATAAACATGAACCACAGCTCTTATGAAAGAGAGAGAGAGAGAAAGAGAGAGGGAAAATGGTCCTAAAGTTCTAAAGAACCAAAGCTTGTTTTTCACTTTTTCTCTCATCAACATTCTCTCACTTGTATTCCAAAATCATGTGGTTTTCAGGAGCCAAACCAATGCAGGCCCTCAGTATGTTCTCCAGCATCGCACGCTGCTTTGACAGGGCATTGACCACTGGTGTGCCTGGTGGAACCTGGTTTTAGCCAAAAGAATGTCATTATTATCAGTCATCTTTAGTAGATGAAAAATTAATATCGAGTAAATAGTTCCTTCTCACTAACTTATGATTCCTAATTTTTTTATGAAATCCCATGATTCTATTCACATTGTTGCATTAAAGTTGACATTAAGTTTAATTTAAGTATTCTATTTGATTGGCCAGAGTTAAAGGAAGAGACAAAAGAATCTTTGGACTAACAAGAGGGGCCTTGGTGAGGTAACTGAGGATAGTAGCCACAGGGTGGAAAGAGTGGAACTTAGCCTGCAAAATGAAGGTTCATATCAATACTTGGCATCAAAAATTAATGGTCAACCCAGAAACAAATGAAAGGAAAAACATACCTCTCCTTCAGCTTTGAGCTGGATCCTGGTGCTGAGCTCGGCAAGGAGAACCAAATCTAGGATGATGGGAGCAGCCAACAGTGAGTCCTCGCATGTGTTGTGCAACACAATGGTGTTCTTGCCTCCCATGAAAATCTCCGATGTGTACTCATCCATGGCTCTCTTGCTATCTCCCACATATGGCACATACTACAATACAAAGGGAAAAAAAGTGCACGCATTCAAGACACGGTCAAAAAGAATTGGAAACCACAACATGATGGGTAAAACTTATTTACCTTGATGACTACGACGTGATCAGGATGTTCACCAGGCTGATAGAGGATTCCATTGCTCGAGACCATGTCATCAACGACATTGCTCTTGGAGATCTCCTTGGACCGGAAGGTTTGTGGAGCTGATAGATTCATGCCATCATTGTTTCCCAGATGGTTGTAGCTCACTATTGATGTCGGCTGTTTAATTTATCATCACCATCATATTATTACCTTTATTGAAACATTAGCTACCAAACTAGATTAATCATGTTTGTAACTTTTTATGTTACTTTGACTCAAATATGAGCATAAAATATGAGTATATCTAAAATGAATATGTTTAATTTTTCTAACGTCTTCAAAAGATCCATATCCACCTATCCTTATCTTAATACGAGGTAACACGTATATCGAATACAAATACTTAAAAAAATGAAAAATCCCAAAGTTAACTTTTGCCTACTTTACGTATTATGGTTAAAGTGTTATAAAGTTCGAACATTTGTACCTTGATGCCAGCCCCAACAAGGAAATCAACTAGGACAGATTTCATCTTGGTCTGGCCACTCTTAAAGTCATCTCCTCCAACGAGACAGTTCCTTTGAATAGCCAAATCAATTAACCCTGGACATAAGAACAGCAAATAAAAATCCTTAAATACTCACTTCTAAAGAGTTATTACATTTACCAAAGACATTTCCAAAAAAATTAAGAACCTGGAACAAAGGTGTTTTGCGGGCTTCCATTGACGAAAGGAACATTTTCAAGAACGCATGCAATGGCGTACAAAGTGGAAGGGGAAATCTCTGATGCATTCTTATCCAAAGAACCCAAGAGGCTGTCCACGGTGTCGTTTAGCCCCACAATTACATTGCTGTACCTCTCAGTGTTTGCAGTCCAGAGTACAACCACCCTGTCCACCTTGTTTTTCTCCTTGAACTCCCTGATACCAGCATAAGTAAATATTAAAACACTCAGAATACCCTTTTTTTAACAAAATAAATAGTTTGGAGATTTAGACTTTGATTATACCTAATATCTTTGATGATTTGCTGAACTTGTTCTTTCTTGGTCCCCTTGATAACATTATTGGCACGTTCACTTTGGTTTGCAGCAATGAAATCAGGGTCGTAAATTCCAGGGAGTGGGACCATGGATTCCATGTAGGGCCTCAGCTGCTTTTGCAGGTCAATGTCGAATACCTTGGCCCTAGCCATTGCATCAGCCAGGTTCATGTTACTTATGTCCCATCCTCCAAACACAATATCCTCTGGTTTCACCTATATTTATTCAATAATTATTATTTCTTCTGTTTCTTCAACACGTAACAAAGTATATAATACTGTAATTAAAACGAAATCTCTCAGTTCATGTGTTGTATACCATAGGTAGAAGGCTCTTAAATGGAGCATAAATCTCCTCTCCATTGTAAGAGCCAACTCGGATCGTCGATGCTTGAGTAAGTGAGCCAAAGTAATTAGCTTGTTGCACCTTGTCCTTGGTGGCCCAGGAGATTCCCCTGAGAACAGCCATTACCCATAAGCTCATAAATCAAACAAACAAAAAGAAAAATCAACAATCAAAATCGCTAAGAACAATTAAAAAAAAAAAAAAACTCACTCTCGGTTGGCAATGACACCACCAGTCAGGGTTGAGCCATTGTTTCCTCCCCATCCCACGAGCATCACCCTAAAACATAATACAAAATGAATTTCAGAAAAAAAAAAAAAAAAAAACCAAGAAAAGAAAAACCTAAGGAAAATGTTGGGAAGTTTAGATTCTAACCCTAGCTTAGGAACATGGATATCAGTCTTGAATTCATATTTGACAGTCTTAGGTTTGACAACCCATTCATAGGTTCCATTTCTGTTCTCATGAACAAGCTCAGTAGTCTCATAGTTGTAAACAGATTGAATTTCGTTGTCTGTGCACTTCACATTTGGACTCTCAACCTTAAAGCTCTCGATAAACATTTTTGCCAATAATTTTATAAAAATTCCCAAAAAAAAAAAAATAATAGAAACAACTGAGAACAGCAATGAAACCCAAACCAGAGAAACTGCAGCCTTTTTTATTTTTTATTTTTTTAAATTTTTACAAAAACTTTGTGATGTATGGCTTGGAACTAGAAAGTATATTTATAGAAGAAATGTCTACTGGACAGATAACGTGGCATTACGTCAATGGTTTGGGAAATTTATTGTTGGTGCTTGGTTTCAAGAAGCTTGGCCATGTATCTGGGTTTTCTTCTAGGCGTGATTAATTCAAATAGGCCAAACACATGTGGGCAAGAGGTGTCGGTTGTGACACGTGCATGCCTTTACACGTGGCGTAATCTAGTGAAGGCAAGCTGCGTAGGGAGGTTTTGAGAAGTGTGCGGGGTCCATGCTTCAAGAGAAGGCACTCAAAGGAAATGCGACCTTGTGAAATTTGCGGGAAGGGAGAGCGGATTGTTCTGTAGGACCCATATCCACGGACTACATATTCGACGTGGCCAAAAATGCGAGAGTCGACTTCAGACTTGGCGGATGCTGAAGGGTTAGTGTTGGTTACGCGCTTGCTTGAGGTGGGATGTTCTTCTCAACTGTTAAAGTGGACCACTTTCGACCGTTTAAACTATTGATACAACCTATGAACGTGAAATAACTATTGATACAATCTTTGTTTTTTTTCTCCCGTGGGGTCAGTGTGTAAAGATAAAACTTTTTTTTGTTGAAAAGAAAGTTAAGACTTTAAAGTACCCTTTTTTTTTTTTTTTTGTTCAAAGACTTTAAGTTAATATTTTCGTTTCTGGGTTCAAACTTTAGAGTACTTGAATCATCCAGCATAAATAATCCAAATTGATGAAAAAATTCTCATAATTCTATGCTACAATTAGGGTTGCGAATAGAACTGTTAAAAGGTGGGTAGTGATTTAGTAAATTTTATTTGAGTTCGATTAAATATTATTTTAATTAATTTAATTTTGTATAAATAATTATTTATTGATTAAAATAATATTTTATTTAAATTTAATTATAAAAATATATTAATATTAATATAAAAATAATTTTAATATTTAAACATATTTTAAATAATTATTCGAATTGTCAGACTTGATCGGATATAGCTTGAATTTCAAATTTTTAAATCACAACTCAGCTCAACTTACTATGTGAACGAGTCTAGTTGTAAAGAAGTTAAGTTTTTAGTGACTTAACTCGATTTATGCTACTCGATTTAGGTTTAATATTGGATACATGTATCTTTATAACATGAGTTTTTTTTAATTTTTTATGTAAAAAAAGATCATATTAATATTTATATTCAACATCAGACACAATAAATATATTTATTAGCCTAAGTGAGAGTTTTGTAACTCAAATCAATCATGATGAATTACTATTTAAATAATAAAAAAATATTTATTTAAATTTAATTATAAATATTAATATAAAAATATTTTTATTTTTATAATATTGTTTTAAATAATAAGACTTTAGGATTGAACTTGAATAAAAAAATTAAATAAGTTAGGACACTTCTAGGACACAGGTTTTATTAATATTTTAAAAAAGACAAATGCCAAAAAAAACTAAAAAGATCCTTATATTTATTATAATATGTTTTTAATATTATAAAATAATTTATTTGATATAAAAATTTTTTAAAAAATAAAAAATATTATTAAATTTAAAAAAAATAAAAATTTCGTATTATATAGATTTCAAATAAAATGAGGGGCTATATCTTTTTAAAAACAATATGTAATGGGGCCGCTTTAAGTTGTTTTATATTGTACAATTTTTTTTATGAGATCATTTTATTTTCACACGAGTGGTATTGAAAAGAGTTGTAAAATGAATTTTTCTCGATACTTGAATTGCAGATAAATGAAAATTTTATTGATAAAAGACATGTTCAATTATAACTAATATCTTACTATGAATAATTCTAATAATTTTAAGGAAAAAAAATTATAAGACGTGATATTATTATAATTATTTACTTTATCACTTTTGATCATAATAAGACACATTATTCATAATAAAAAATTATTGAAAGAAAAAAAAAAGTACGGTAAAGTTTATAAATTAATCAATTAGTTTTGTTGTATAGCGAAAGGTTATGGCCTATGAGTTTGCATTATGGGATTGATTGATAGTGAATGTTCCTTGATTACACTTTAATGCAGAGCTTAACCACTTTAATTAATCAACACGAGGAAGCCTAAGCTGATCTTAAATTCTGGGTTCATGTTATACCGCTGAAATTATATTATAAAGTCGTAAAAGTCAAAGAGCACTCCAACATTGCAATGACGTTCGAAACGGATTACAGTGCTTCGGAGTTAACAAAGAAAAATGGGTTCGAAGGATCTTGCTTTCTTAAAATCTCTGTTATAAAAAAAAAAAATTCATAATCCCTTAAAAATAACCATAATTATACTCATGCTTTATTTGGGTATATTCTACTTTCCAAAGTTTTTAAAGTTATGTTTTTTATATCTATTAACGCATTTAATATTTTTTTTATAAATATTGAATTTTGATTGATAACAAAAAAATCAAGTGATACTAGCCGAGTGTTAATTAAATAATCAATTTAATTAAATTCGAATAAAAAAGGTTTGCATACTTTATCCATAAGTAGGTAATGGATAGTAAAAAATAAAAAGAGAATCTTTCTTACTATTTTAAAAATATATATTTTGTCTTTGTTGATGCGGAATAATATGTTGATCTAATTTTAATATCTTATTTACCAGTTGAAGTTAATTATGGATATAGAGTTCAATTTTAAATTTATCCAATAATTACATATTATTTTAAAAAATATGTAAATATTTAGAACAAAATTAATGGACAAACCTCATAAATTGTATCACGAACTGAGATACCCGAAACATATCAAAATAATTCAGATAGCGAAACAAATTCATTGATTTTTTTTTCTCATTACAATCCTAGTTTAAGCAGTGTATATATATATATATATATATATATATATATATATATATATATATTTGGAAATAGTTAATAGAATGTTTCGGTAAGTATAATGGTTGATCTTTACGAATTGATTTAAATAAAAATAGTTTTTTTTTTTTTTTTTTTTTGTATTTGTTGATAGTGAAATAGGATGATACTTTAGAATTTTTATTGATTAAAATTTAATCTAAATCAAAATGGATGAATTCAAATAAAAATATTTTATTTTAAATTTGATTCAATTGATATTGAAATTACTGGATGGGTGAATAATTTAATCTGTAAATAAATTTATAACGAATAAAATAAAATAAAATTAAAAGCATTTTTTAATCCAAAACTGGGAAATTTCAAAATTGCATCCTTATCATTACCAATTTATCATTAATCAAGACAAGACGACACAGTCAAACACATGCGTGTAGTGTTGGAATGGAGTACCTAGCTTCTGTTCTCCACAATTTTTTTTTCCGACTGGGTAGCAACAAGTCTAGCCAAGAGCCTAAGACCCTACATAATAAAGTTTTTCCACAACTTCCAGGAAAAAATTTACAGATGAAATTGAAGACCAAATTTTGATGAAAAGTAACCAACCTTTACCCGAATGCCAGAAAAAAAAAAAAAAAGTAAAGGTCGAGGGGGGGTTGGAGGATTTTGAAAGATAAAAATAAACAAAGCTGTGCATTGCGTGGGAGAGTTAAAAAAGGTTCGGAATCATGAACCAGGTACTGGTTTCATCCGATGGACAAAGACTGCGATCTGTCAGTGAAGGGTAGGGCCATCATCCACCACTAGATTACTTTTTGTGGTAATGTGAATGCCATTGTAGATGACTGGCTAAAAAATGCTCCCACCTTGCTCTGATAGATGCGCATGCTTGCTAGCCCCTCCACGATCTAGACGGCGATGGAAAACCCAGGCCCATCCATCTCCTTAATTGCGTGCAGGTAAACCTCATTTTCCACTTCCTCCGAGACACAAACAGACGTGATATACGTGGTGGTAAGTATAATTATATCTATAAAATAAAATTAAAATTTAATATCGAATTAGAATAAATATTATCATGATTTTTAAATAAAATTAATATTAGATTATAAAGCAGTTAAAATTATTTGTAGAAAAAAGAAAATAAGAAAAAAAGAAGAAAAGGACATTGAAGCCAGAAACACACTTCCGCTCTAGAGCTAGGAGGGGTAATGGTTAATCGAATATGTGTAAATTTTTTTAAATATTTAAATTTAAATTTATTTAATGTATTTGAAATTCAGATATATTTATTATTTTTATTGTCCTTCTGCAAGTCAAATATTAATTATGTGAATTGCATATGATTTAAAAAACAATAATTTTTTGAATTTCTTAATTTATTAAATTAATTTTTTTAAAAATAAAATATAAAGTTAAGTGAAAATTAAATATATAAATGAATATTAAATTTAAATATCTGAATTCGTTATTTA
>JBBYHK010509465.1:2542-13442 GCA_038382065.1 Adansonia grandidieri | reverse complement strand
CAGAGCTCAATTTCGAACATCTCAAAGCCAACCTCGATCTACTCGAGGAAGCCAGAGAAGATGCCGCAATCCGCATGGCTGTCCATGCACATCAAGTTAGCCGGTACTACAACTAATGAGTCTGCAACCGCCAATTCCAAGTAGGTGACCTAGTTCTTCGAAACTACGAAGCCAGTCGACCAGCAGCAGAATGAAAAAAATTTCCCCACACTAGGAAGGACCTTATCAAATCAGCCAAGTCCTAGGTTTTGGCGCTTACAGGCTAACCACATTAGACGGACACCCCATTCCTAGCACATGGAACGCTGCCCATTTGAAAAAATATTATTTGTAAGCACATTTGCTACCAATTTTTTTTAGTCGCCATTATACACCTTTGTCTTACAAAGACACTTCGTGGATCCACCCTCTCTTACTCACTATAATGCAATCGCCAAGGCACTGCTCGTACAAATTGCTACAACGCAATTGCCATCGCGCATGATTATTTATTACTAACACAACCAATCGCCAAGGCACGATACTTTCTACAATCGCCCCTGCTGCCAAACTCTTACTCACTATAATGCAATCGCCAAGGCACAACTCGTACAAATTGCTACGACGTAATTGCCGTCAGGCATGATCTTTCATTACTGAAACAAGAATCGCCATGACATAATTCTTTATTTTTATCACGCAATCGCCACCATCATGTTACTTTTAAACAAACGCCACCATGGCACATGTCTTTACTCTTTCACATTATAACACAAACAAATGCACCAACCACAAAACCTAACTACACACACTACACCTTACGCAACCACAAATAACTCAACAAATTACGTAAATTATACACACAACGATAACATTTTTCATTCACATCCGAAATTATTTACAAACTTAATATTTACAACACTACTCATCCCTAGTCGATGAGATAGTCTAGGCACCAGCCTCATCACCAGAATCTCCCTGTTCAGACTCCTCAGCCACTAGAGTAATCAAGGCTGCATCCTTCACACGCCCTGCATCCACTTCTTGCTGACTCAGGAGTAAAATATTGAAGTCTGTCGGAGGCGTATACAGGCACCCTAAGTCGATCGCCCGTAAATCCAAGCGCCCATACAGCAATTGGACCCCATACAGAGCACTTCGATGATATGAATCCACAGCAGCAAAGAGTTTGTCAAAAATCTCCTCCTGCTGTCTCTTCAACTCCTCCTCATGACGAGCCTGCAGATCACCTAGCTGAGCCTCCAACTCCATCACTCTGGACTTCGCGAAAGCCAACTCAGCATCGCACTCCTCCAACTTCCTCGCTGACTCAGTAGCAGCCGCTTCTGCCTTTTCACCCCTAAGTAGCAATTCCGCTATCTCTGTCATACGCTTCTCTTCAACCTCTTTTAGGGACGCCTTCAGTTTAGCATTCACCTCCTTCTGCTTCCCAACCTGAGCGTCCAGTTCAGTAATCTTCAATGCTTGCAGGTTAAACTTCTCCTGCCAATTTGTCGTTTGGCACGTAGAAGCCGTCTGGCAGTGCAGTGCCTCTACCAGCCCTACCATCGGGGTGTTCAAGTTTTGCGCTGGACTCCTCCTTGACAGCACCTCCCGATCATTGGCTGCTACTCCCTTCATCGACCATTTTAAACCTGTTTCAAAGTCTGGCACCCTGCCATTGCGCAAAATGCCAAGACCACTTGCGCTGGGCCCACCACAGCTCACTCGCGGCCTCAGAGATGTAGTACTAGGTTGTGAGGTTGCCCCAGGTACTGGCCCACCACAGTCTATGCCTCGGGCTACGAAACAGGGACTGTGGCAGCCACCACCATAGTCATCGGTGTTAAGGCATCTTGGCAATCAGTAATCGCCATAGCGGCAGTCGCAGCGGCACCCGTCTCCTCATCCGCTCGTTCGCCTATCTTTTTTTTCCCCTATCTTTGACGTGCAGCTGGCCTCTCTGTGGCAGCCTGCCTGGCCGCCCTCTCTGCCAGTGCTGCTTGAACTGGATCCATTCCTGCATAGTAGATAAAACGTTAAGTCAGTACCATCATTCATCTTTTCATACTTACAAGTACTTAGAACAAATACCCTCTTCCATCCCCTTACTCGAGTGGCGGTCACTCCCATCTACGCTGCTCGCCTACTCCTCATCACTCGCCCTACTACCCTCCCTGTCATACACCACCAACTCCGTAGCACCCTTCCCTCTTTTCGCATCCTCTATCCCTTCTTCTGGTACATGCTCCCTTACACAAGACAACAAAGCATATCAGTACTTCTGCTCAACATACACACATGCCAAATTAACACATGAATTAACTAATCTATCTCATACCTCTCTGATGTCGCAATAACCATCGTCACCTTCGTCGACCAACAGGATGCACTAGCCCTTCTGGTACGTCCTCCAAATCTTGCCCCAAGCACTCTCTTTGGATGTTTCGGAATTTTAAGTAAATTATGTTGCTCACACATCCACCTCTAAAGAACAGCACATGCTCCTTCTCCGTGGGCTCCAAGCCAATTCTTTCGCTACTGGCTCTGGCCCTCCTCTCTCACCGCACCGGGAATCTCTATTCTGTACCCGCCCTCTTCGTTACCTCAAAGAATTGATCCTGCCGCATATGAGCGTTCGATGGCAGATCTACCACCATCCTTCCCCCCTCCCTGGACTGCAAATAATAGAAACAGGACTCCCCCTATTTCAAGAAATAGAACTCCTTTACCACCCCAACCGCTGGTCGCCACCCTTTCTCTTTGCACACCAAAAAATAGGTTAAGAGGATCGCCCAACTGTTTGGCTTCAACTAGTTGGGTGATAAATTAAAAACCTCCAGCACCTCGCCAAAAAAAGGCTCCACCAGCAGGTGGAAGCCAGCTTTGAAAATGTGCAGGTAGAATGCCACACTATTCCCTTCGACGAATGTCGCTCGCCTGTCTGAACCCGCCTCCGTAATCTGGTAGCTTTCCAGATCGACCCCCTATCATACATCCACTACCATACTACCTCCATATTCACCTCCCCGACCTGTATATCCACTGCTGATGTGTCCACCTTGGCGTTCGTCTCCTCAGTCGCCTCCCCGGTGACTGCACCCTGAACATCCTCCTCGCCAACCACCTCCTCGACCTCTCCACTAATTGGTCCTTCTTCCTCTTGGTCTCCTCTCTATTCGGTGACCACTCCTTTTATCTCCTCCTCCTCCTTCTTTTCTAACACCATATGACTAGACATCTCCCCCTGGCTCAAATGCCCCCTATTGCCCTTACCTCGTTTCCCACTTCCTCCAATCTTCCCTTTCTCGCCACAAACTTCACCAACAGTCTCCCACCCTTTACCATGAACTACAACCCCCTACCCAACCCTACCAACAAAGAAGACCATAGGAATTCAGCCACACTTACCAGAAAATGACTTTCCTTTCTCGCAGCGCTCCTCTTCACACCTCCACCAGCACGATCACTACCAAACCATAGCAAGCCATTAACAATGCTTGCACACAATGATTCACCCTCTCAACTATCATGACTTCCTCTTCTTCTTCGAACAAGTTTTGTCACCCCTTATTATGCTTTCTTTTCACAAAACATGGAGGCCCTCCTCAGCCCCTTCCCCCATTATATACCTGAACGCTCTTGCCTCTTCCCATTCCCCCTGCCACGTGTCACAACCCTATTCAGCACTATAACTGTGCCACCCTGACATGTGTTCCCCTCACCGTTTCGCATCCCCTAAAATGTGCCTCTCCGAATCCCCTGTCAGGCCACTTGTTCCCCTCTCATTCTTCTCCCCATTTCCACGCCCTTCTGTTACCCTATCATTACTGCTACCATTACTGCCAACTGTGCCTTCTCGCCTCTCGCACGTTAGGCTCCACAGGCCACGCGCCAACTCTCCATCGCACACGTCCAAAACGTCAGGTCACTTTATGATCACCCTTTTGGACCTTGAGGGGGGACAATTGTTATACCCCCGCATATGACGATCACCAAAACTGCCACGACTCTATGTGGGTGACCCTGTGCGATAACAGAAATGGCGATCGCCGAATCACACCTAATAATGATTTGACCTGGCCGGCAACAACTTAAATGCGAAGTTGACATCCTGACTAGCGGCCGACTGACTGAGCCGACCACTAGGCACCATAGCCTAACACCTAGCTTGACGATGGTCACATTATCACCAAATCACCTGACACAATGTCCCCAAACAAATCCTATAAAAGGGCAAGCCCACTCACAGGTAAGCATTTCAACTCCAAGAAAAACATAAGAATACATTACATAAAACACCCCTCTAATTTAATCATCGGAGAGGGCTCCCGGAGTATAAACTCCGGCGTCCTTCTGACTTTCTTTGTGTTATAGGATCCTGCCTGACTTTGGACTCCCAGTAGGAAGACATCAACAAGCACAAATCAACTTTTTTTCGTAGAGAAGCACCAAAATCTTCAGTCATGTCTAGATCTTCAGGTTTTATTCCACTGGGAAGTTGCCAATCGAAATGGAAGAGTAAATTTGCAAGTGTAAGCTCAACATTGGCAATTCCAAAAGAGATTCCAGGGCACATCCTTCTTCCAGCTCCAAACGAAGTGTAATGAAAATCTTTTCCCTTATCGTTAATTGAATTATCAGAAAATCTCTCAGGAAGAAACTTGTCAGCTTCAACCCAATAATTTTGATCTCGTGAGATAGCCCATCCATTAACTATGATCCTGGTTTTGGTAGGTATGACAAATCCATTTACCTCACAGGTTTATTTGCATTCTCTTGGAACTAGCAACGGGGATGGAGGGTGAAATCTTAGCGTCTCTTCGACAACTAGATTGAGGTACTTCAAATGATGAAGACTTGCTTTATCAACATCTCTTTTTCCATCAAAGACATCTCTTACCTCTGCTTCTGCCTTTTCCATTATTTCAGGATTTCTTAACATTTCTGACATTGTCCATTCTACAACTGTAGATGATGTTTTGCCTCCCGCAACGAATATATTCTGAAATAGAATTACAAAGTTATAACTTTAGTTTTGTTTGGAAAATGGACTATACATGACGATTGTCATGGTTTAAAACAAATTAATAAAGTAACTGACCAGGACAATTGCTTTGACGCTAGAGATTGATAAGGGATGTTCAAGGACACCATGATCCTGAATATCCAGAAGTACTTGCACAAGATCATCAGCTACTTCATCTCCACCTTCCCTAGCTGTAGCTTTTCTTACGATATGTTAATGAATGATGTCTTCAAGAATCTCATCAACTTGCTGAAGCAATCTCATGTTTTTAGGCCTCATTGAATTGATTAAACGAAGCAACTTAACGGAAGGATATACATTAACAACATTGAAGCCACTGAAGGCATCTGTAATATCTGGAACTAGTTTCAGAAATGCTTCTTGGTATTTGCATTTGCCACCAAAACCTGTCCTTGAGACTATGCTAAGTGCTGAAACATACAACAAGTGTTTCAGGTTAATAGGCTGTCCAGCTTTGGATGAGATGGTTGTAATTAAATTAGACATCTCTTCTTCCCTCCCTGATAGGTCTGAATGATTGAACTCTTCTCGAACTTAACAGCTCAATGGCACAAATTTTACGTATCTGTCTCAAGTATTCTCCACGAGCAAATGTAATATCCTTAAAATTGTAAGTTAATAACTCGGCAGGATAGAGATATGGCCTATCAGAAAAGATAGAGTCATGGGTTTTCATCACTTCTTTAGCTCCTTCCGAAGAAGAAATGACGATTGTCAGTACTTCTCCAAGCTGCGTATGCATTACTGAGCCATGCTTCTGAGCCAGGCGGGCGAGGCAGCGATGAGGTTCAGTCCCTATAAAGAGGTGCAAATTTCCTATTAGAGGTAGTTTCGGTGGACCTGGTGGTAGCTTCGATGCGTAGCCATTGGCTCTGGGTTTCATAAATGTCCTCAAGGCCATGAATATGAAGCCCAGGAAGGTAAAGAGGAATAGAAAGGAAGGCAGATGGTTTTCCATGAGAGCAAAAGGGAGTGACTCTGGAAGATCTAAGGAATAGATAAGTCCCAGAACTAGCAAGTTACTTATTTGGGGTTCAATTGTTTGATTTTTATAGAAATAATTCTGGCGATAGTCATCAAATGGTTTCTTGTATTTAATTGCTTAACCGTCATGTACCATTGGCATTGACTTTTTATCCTTTGCTTTTTGATATGAAATGATTTTTCACATGTTTTGAGTACTTAAAATAGTTTTAGTAATAAAAATTGATTAAAAAAAATGTAGGAAGCACAGAAGAAAATATAACTATCAACCTGAAATTTTATTGAAAATAAACTTACTCGATCGTACTATTTTTCATCTTTCAAAAAGTAATATTAAAGGTAAAATTTGAATAAGCACATTTATTCTCTTGAAAAATAACTAATGTTAGAATTCAATTAACAAAATTAATATTTGTGCAGAATTTACTTTTTAATATATATTAAGAAACCATCATTTTATTTTTGTTTTCTTTTTCTGTCCTTTTTCTTTTTATCATTCTTTATCACAAAACTTTTTTGAATGATAATAATTAGTTTGTTTAAATTAAAATAACATAATATATGTGTCTTAATATTAATATATGATTGAATTATGTTATTAAATTACTAGTTTCATTTAAAATATATAACACGCACTTCAAGCAGAATATACTTAATTAGAATATAATTTATCTTACTTAAAGATAAGTTGCCATTTATTTGTAGCTAAATAAATTTTTGATAAAAGTAAAAAAAGAAAAAAATATAGATAGAGAAATAAACAATTAATAGCTAGCAAAGGGTACATTAATCTTTTTGTTTAAAATTAATTTGATAAATAACACCTTAAAATTTTAATATATTTTCATCAAACATAAAAAATACAATATTAATCTATATCTTATTAACTGGTCGGTTGGACAAAATTAATCCATATATTTTTTGTCCAAATTTTAAGTATCCACTTTGACTAAGGTGCACTTATTAACTGGACGATTAGATTGGCATTGAATCGAATTCATTTGAGTTGAGTCAATTTGGATTTTAAAAAATTTTGGTCTATTTTGGGTTTGAATTATTTGAGATTTAGATCATTTTGAGGTTAAATCGTTCTTTATTTAAGTGATTTTAGGTTTGAATATTTTGAGTTTAGGCCTCAGATTATTTGAATTTAAATCATTCGAGGTCATTCAGATAATTTCAAGTTCAATTTATTTTTTTAGTCCAAGATTAAATTTTAAATACAACTTATGTCTTGGAAAGAAAAGCAATGCTAAACTAACTATCTACAAACAAGGAAGCTATAAATAATGCAACTATGAATCTCTTAGAGAGTTTGATCCCGGCTCAGGATGACATCAATGGCATGCTTAATGCATGCAAATTGAATAAGAGATGATGTTTCCTAACAAATAATTTGATTGAATTAGATTTTACTTATAACTTATTTAAAGATAAAATATAAATAATAACTAATATTTAAAAATAAATAGATATTATTGTGTACCTAAAACCGTTATTGAATCTATTTAAATATTTGTAAAATATGTAAAATCTTATACTTGCTGAAAAGTTCCAACCTTGACAAGTAACCAAGTTTTACCAAGTGATCCAATGTTAAAACTTTAAATGAGTTACTAATAAAATTAAATTATGTTCAAGGACTTTACCTAGTCTTTACAACAAAATAAAATTATCTTTTTTTATAAACTTAGTATAAGTATAGTCCAACGACCAATATTATGGCTTTTTATCAAGTTAATCTAAATATATGATAAAAAATTATTAATTTAAAATTAAAATTAACATATTTATTCAAGATAACTTATATATAGTGATGAGAGATTAATTTACTATATTTCATATGGTAAAGCATCATTATAACATATTCAAATCATTATTCAAAAACCTGACTTTTTAGACATCGAAAGACATGCCGATCAATTTCTTTTTTTCTAGCAACTCCAGGAAAAAGCAACCATTAAGCCAGCGAAAATCATGCATAGCATAAACTACTCGGAAAACAAAAACAGCCGAAAGGCAGAAAACGTTTTATGGGTTTGAGTACTGGTTTTGGGATAAATATGGTCCGGGATTTTCTGAAATTGCATGAGTTTTTTTACCAAAAATTCAAAGTCTGAATATTCTGGCAGGCTTAGGAGATTTTTGGTTGTCGAAAAAACTGGGTTTAGATTTTTTTTTTCCCCCTAATTTATTAGTAGTGTTTTCACTGTCAGAAAATTCAAATTACGAATTTTCCAATAAATGTGTCAAGATTCTGACGTCAGAATCTGAATTTTAGGGTAATTTCGACGGTTGAAAACCCTTATAAGGGAGAAAGAGAAAAAAGAAAATTTGGGCTTTGAAGTGGCGCGATCTGAGTTGGGAGGATCTGTGTGTGGATCGTGATCGTATCCGACCTAAGATCCAAATTGGCTCGTTTCTCTTTTCCTTTTCTTTTCATGAGATTAATTTATTTTTTTAATTTTTGTTTTTTCATTTATTTATTTTATATTTTACATTCATTAATTTTATAGCTTCATTTTATTTTTGATTTATTTAATTTGCCTTATTGTTTTTCATTTAATTTTTTAATTTTTATTTTAATTTAAGATTAAGGAAATTTTAGGTTTTTTTTTTTGTATCTTTAGATAATAATAAGCTGATAAATTTTGAAATAGTCAAAATAAAAGATTTTATCTTTTAAAAAAGTATTTTAAATAAATAAAAATCCTCCATTGATAAGGTTTTAGCAGATTCACGAATGGGAAATTTCGTAAGATTTTTTAGGTAAGAAAATTTTTCTAAAAAATTTTACAAATTGGTGGAAAATTTTAAGATAAATTTCAATATTTAAAGATGGATTTTTATTTTTAAATAAAAGTAAAACAAGATAAAAATATTTGAAATCTCGTTCATAAAATAGAAAATAAATCTTAAGATGGATGCTTTCAAGGAGACATTAGTTCTCTTAAATATTTCTCATGTAAAAAATAAAAATTCTTTCCAAATTGGTGGAGAGGATATAAGATTTTTAATATTTTCAAACAAAAATAATTAACTAATAGGCTCTTTAAGTGAAAATATTAATTCTCTTAAATACTTCCAAGATGAATCAATTTATAAGATTATTTTCTAAATTAGTGAAAATGAAACTAAGAGTTTTTTCAATATTCAAAATTAATAAAATTAAGAATAAAAATGATCATTTTTTAAGACCGTTTTAGGATAACATAAAATTAATCAGTAACTGCCCTTTGACAAGCAATTATGTTTTATACATAACCGTACACTTGAATCTTGTTATGATAATTTATCTCTTTACGGGTTCTAATAAGTTTGAATTTCTTAAAAGTAATATATATATATATATATAAATATTCATATGTGATCAATCACCACATTTTTTTTATGTTTAGTGAACAAATTTTCAGATTTATCCATCACGACAGTTGACAAATTAGAAATCGATACTGATATATAAATTGACAATTTAGGTTATATTGTCTCTTTTGCATGTCATTTTTTTTCTGAAGGATAAAACATCGTGGATCATGTAAACTTATAATGTGCATTCATCTGTTCACTTTTCAATTCTTTTTTTGGTTGGAACACGTTATTGCTAAAAATTCGAACATAATTACACCATATATATATCAATTAAAATTTTGCCTTGTGATATTTTGTAACACAATTATTGATTGGGGAGTAATGGATGCATTCGAAACAAAAGTCTATATCAATTGACATCATATCTTCTCTTTTGCACCAATCATGGACTTTTTTTTTTGGGGGTTCTAGACCAACGTTATACAGATGATATTTTCGACGATGCATAATGAGTTGTGGACCGCAACATTAACTCGATTGAACTCGTCCCAAGAACTTTATTAGCTTTCTTTTTTTTTTTTTTCGTGAAATACTTGGCTTGCTCATTTCAGAATGAGTATTAGACTTCATGATAATGAAAGATTTTTTTTAGATAGGTAATGAGATTAATTTTAGTAAAATTAAAAATAATAATGATAGTAAAATTAGGGTGAAATTAAAATAAATGCAAAGATATATTTTTATAAGTAAATGTAATAGTGATAGTGAGATAAATTATAATAAAAAGAAAAAATTATGAGTAAGAATATTAGATAATAATCTGTATACAAGGAACTTAATAACATATCTAAAAAGTTGATAAATTATTAAAAATAAAATTAATAAAATAAGAATATATTTACGCATTAATTTTAAAGTAAAATAAATAATAATCATTAAATAAAATGCAATGACTTATCTAAAATAATAATTATATGAATGATTTATTAAGTGCTATAAAAATTATTTAAATACTTTAAATAAACAAAACTAAAACTACAAGTGTTATGACTTTTTTTGTCCCTAAAAGTATAGTCTTAAAAATGAAAAAATAATAAAAATAATAAAAATAAAACACGGGCAGTTTTCAAAAAAAAAAAAAAACAAACAAACAAACAATCGCAGTGGAGGTGAAATTTTTAATCAACCCTTACGGGTATAGTGAAAAAATAACCCCTAGTGCAGAGGAAAAGCTCTTATCGCACTGGCGGGCTATATTTCCCAAGAGGCCTAGTAGTGCATGTGCAATTTTCCACCACCCTGCACGAGGGCACGACATGTTCCCCTAAGTCCTATACCTGCAACATGGATAAGTTTTAAGATGGAACATGTCACTTGGGGTACTTGTTTCTTGATGCTTGAAGTTGTTTGAATTCTAATCAAGTTTAGCACTTTATCAACAAAATATATGATTATTGACATCTCTTTTATTCTAATTTTATAGACTATTTTGACTTTAAATAGGTAATGTTGATCTGTAATAGATAATCTATTTTTGTAACGAAAAGGTAGAAAATTAGATACAGGATTTGCAACTAA
>JBBYHK010509423.1:0-62640 GCA_038382065.1 Adansonia grandidieri | reverse complement strand
TTTGAAACAAAAATGGTCTTACAATTATTCCCTAAATGTTTGTGCCTTTTTTTGAGTCAAAACCTTGAGTGGTATGACCAACGGGCTGTTTCAATATCCTAAACTACTCCGGGGCTGTGCAAACGAGTTCCTGATGCTCATGCCACTTTTTCACTTCATTCATGGATGTTCGAATGTCGATGACTCGAGTTTGAACCTGAAAACATAAAGAACATAAGAAATATCCTCTGCTCTACTTTGTCCCCTGTTGGTAGTAGCACTATTACAAATTGAAAAATAACTTTAAAACCCTAAACGATTTTTCATGAATTTTATAATATTTTTCTCTGAAAGTGTGTGAAAATATCTTTAAAACAAGGTCTTGTTCATCCCCAAATCAATCTGGATGAGAGAGTTATGATTTTTCAAATCTAAACTATCCAGAACCTCTGAAATTCGAACATGTATTATGGTTGGGCTGTTTGGGCCCACCAAATGATTTTTCTAAATTTGTCAAACATTTTTCCTAAGAGTTTCATGAAATTCCCTTTTTAGAAAGGTATTGCTTGCAATTTTTCAATACCGAATGAGTCCGTGGTGATTTTTCAAATTTTGACACACCTTGTCCTTTATATGCTCTGCCAGTAGCACAATCAATCCAAAGTTGAAAATTTATTCCCTCAGAAAGGGACTTCTTGGGATATTGGGAATATTTTTAGATTGACCCTCATCGAGCTAGCTTTCTAGCGGTATCTTGTCCACCCTTTAAATCCTTCAAACTAATTTAGAATAAATTCAGGAAACCGGATAGCGCGATGTTATCCCCTATTTTTGATTATGGTCAAAATTGAGTTGCTTTCCCGAATTTCATCTCGAGACATTCAAATGTCTTTGTATCACCTCGATTAGACTCGAGGACATGCTTTGACCTCCCATAGGCTCATATCAAGGCACAAACACATTTTACATCTTTACCATCATCATTGACAATAATTTCTTTTGCCAAAAGTTGTTGAAAGGCTTATACATTCCCTAAATCACAAGGTTTTGCTAACTTAAGTTTTCTAACTCGACTTCTCTAAAGACTGTCAAATATGTCACTTTTGGGGATACTCCAACCCTACCTTTTCGAGGGCATACTCCTACCCCGTTTTTCAAAATTTTCAAGATAAAAAAGCTTTCTTTTGTCAAAATGATTTGTCATCCATGGGTTCCAACCCTGACCTTCCGAGGGGATACTCCAACCCCGCTTTTCAAAATTGTCAGGATTAAAAGAAGCCTTCTTTTGTCAAAATTATTTGTCATCCACGAGGATACTCCAATCCTACCTTTTTAAAGGGATACTTCAACCCTATCTTTCAACTATAGTTATTTTTTTTCCTTCTTGGATTTCCATGAATATGTCAAACAAGCCTCATTTAATCAAGAAACCCAGATGCGTATAAAAAATTATCGATTCGATTATTCCTAAGTAATCGATGCTAATTGTGAGATAAATTTCAATAGTCCATTCTTTTTCTTTATCATTGCATTTGATGATCCATGTTATGTTGATACTCTACCCCCGCTTTTCAAAATTGTCAGGATTAAAAGAAGCCTTCTTTTGTCAAAATTATTTATCATCCACGGGGATACTCCAATCCTACCTTTTCGAAGGGATACTTCAACCCTATCTTTCAACTATAGTTATTTTTTTTCCTTCTTGGATTTCCATGAATATGTCAAACAAGCCTCATTTAATCAAGAAACCCAGATGCGTATAAAAAATTATCGATTCAATTATTCCTAAATAATCAATGCTAATTGTGAGATAAATTTCAATAGTCCATTCTTTTTCTTTATCATTGCATTCAATGATCCATGTTATGTTACTTCATTTATTGCCTTACTAACATGATTTTCTTGTGATGATTATTGGCATTCATGTTTTCAAAACATTTCAAATGAAATTAAAGGTAATGTTTCGCTTGGGTATCTCTCCAGTGCCCAAAGTGAAGCATTCCATTTTCAAAGTAAAATCCACAGGTTATTTTGTGGAAAATCTCTATATTTCCCATCTCTCTAGGGCATTTATGAGATTAAATTTTTTTTCATTAAAACCTGGATTTGTATTTCTATAAGATTCATGTATTAAAAAGGGTTGTTTCGAAATAATGGCGAGTTAAGATCGAAAGATTCGAAACTGAGATAAGACATAGCTAATAAGGTACCAATTTCGAGCATCGCGAAGAGGTTCGTACCTCATCATGCGTAACCAACTCCTAAACCCAAATGATGAATCTTTGCATTACGTAGACCACGGGATCAATATTTTGAGTTTCGCAACTCAAAACATAGGTCTCAATAGGCATTCGATCATGCCTACCCCAAAATGATCGGTGGCGACTCCAAGCATTGGCTATTTCGTGATGGTCATCCAAGACCAATAAGATGAGTGATTCGTCTTATGGTCCCCTTCACCGTATCATAAGTCAAGAATCCATACATTCTCATTCTTATCACATCACAAAAGAAAAGTCTTGATCAAGAAGACATTTCTAAGTTAGAAAAATATTTTAAGTCATGCGCACTCATAGATCCACGAGGATCCACCGCCGGGGTACATTACGACAACTGCTTATTTATAATCCCCTTTTTTCATAACATTTGTTTGCCATTACTCTGTGTACATTTATTTTTCTCATGATTGCTAGGGTTCTCTTTTGCTTGAAAAATGAAAACAACAATTCTTTTGTAATGGTCACAGGGAGTAAAATAAAAAGTTTTGTTATTTCCTGACATACACTACACACTCGTTTTTGCATTAGACTCTTAGTCATATTTTTCCTAGAGGAAGAATAGCTTCTTTATTAGGTAAAAGTGAGCTAATTTTCCATAGTGGTATCTCTCTTTTGCCAATGGGCTAGCAATATCTTCCAAGGGTGTAATCTACTTATGTTCTTATGGTATTCATTTTATCCTTATAGGCATATCAAAGGACATCCACCTGAATTGAACTAATTCCACCAAGCCTAAGATAGGCTAAGGATCAAGGTGCCTTAGCTATCCTTATCACATGAAAGGGCAATTTGGGAATTGATTTAGAGTCAGACTAAGCATATAGTCAGCCATAAAAGCCAAACCATGTTAAATGATAACGAAGTGCTACTAGATTAACTTAGAGAATAAGATATTTGGGGAAACACTTTATACCTTTTGTTGCTCTTTATCATTCATCATTGTGCAAGCGATGATGAGCGAGTATCATTGCCAACGTCTATATTCTTCACCCATAATCATGTCATCTATTGTAATAGTGCCATCGAGGTATACCGTTATACTTTCTAACAGACAACTAATGTTTTTTTTCTTTCTTTTTAATAGATAAAATTTGAATGTTATTACTTAACATCCCTTTTGACGTTGGTATCACTGCATAACCCACCGAAGTAAGTCATTATACCATCCGATCGATGGCTTAATGCCCACCAGCTACTAGATGATGATGAGTGAACATCATTGCTTAGATCACTCATAGTATCTTAAGAGGTATCATGCCATCTCATTACGGATAAACCTAAATCGAATTGGTTATTGGACTAACTAACAGCTAAACATTAGCTATTACTGGATAGTGACGAGTGAACTGTCACTCTCTTGAATGTTAATTTTTATCCCGATGAGACACCATAGGGTAATTTCAACCTAGACACGTCATTACACTATCCACACCAATTACATTTTAGCTAACAAGTGACACAACTAGTGTCCTTCTATGTTTGCCTTAAGGCATCATAATGCTTATTATCAAGGTGATTTTTGTGATTTATTTTTATTGCTTCTTTCTTTTATTCATACCATTCATCCTTTAATGTGATATTGTTTCTCATGTTTATGTCATATGCATCATTTCTTGCATCAAACATGTAGAGACAATTGATACAGGACAATGGTGAACGAACACCATAATGCCCATAATAAAAGATGATTTTCACCTTATTGTTGACATGTTTCTTTGACAAGGCTTGGGGCATAATTTTTCCATTCAAAAAAAATCCTCTTCCCTTGAAGAGCCATATTGAATATGATGATGGCATATTTCATGCAATCCACATGTCATTCCTCATGTATTTGCAATCATAAAAGCAAATCTCCATACAAGATTTTCATGTTCGTATCACCTTTTCATGCCTTACGTTTACATCCTTATCGCACTCACTTGCATACATGCAAGCATGCATGCATGCATAAATTCATGACACAAACCTGAGGGATAAAGTGACAATCTTCATTGATTGCAAGAATTTTTCTAAAGAGGCTCCACTATTCTTTTGAACATTATTAGGATCAATTGAAGTCATTGATCATGAAGAATAACTATCAAGCTAGGATCAAAAGACTAGAAGTCATGTACAAGAAGGCCCAAGAGCAAATGCTAGAAAAATGAGGAATTACATGTCTAAGTAGTCGAGTTAGGGAAACTATAATCAACCTCGATGAAGGAAATAAGGTAAGCTAGTGCAGCTAATATTAGGAAAGGGCTAGTAAATCTTGAAGCTTACTTTGCTAGTAATACTAAAGCGACACCTATCCAAAAAGGACTATTCTAAGAATAGTCACCCTTAACAACACCAATCCCACTTACCCAATTGTTCATCTATATAAACCCAATGACTGCACCACTTTGGTCTAAGGATATCACAGTTTGAATATGTGATCATCACCTACAAACCCTTTAGTCCTAGACCTTGACAAATAAGTAAGTAAGGAAAGACAACTTGTTCAAAATCTATAAAGGTTGCTAAAAGTAAAACCAAATATAGGTCGTTAGAGAAGCACCTCAGGGCTATAGAGGACAGTGCCAAGTTAGAGTCAAAGATGCCAAATCTCTGGGTCTAGTTTCCAACCTCATCATTCCACCTATGTTCAAGGTGCCCAAGTTCAAGAAGAACAACGGACCACAAATTTGACTACCCATATTTGAATGTATTATTATAAAATAGCTAGGTATGTAGACAATGAAAACTATTGTTTCCAAGATAGTCTAATTAGAATAGCCACTTGGTGGTACAATGAACTAGAAAAACCAAAATCCAAATAAGGGCTGATCTTGCCAAAGCCTTTTTGGACCAAGATAAGCACATCTTCTCGATTGGGCACCAAATAGATTGTCTCTGAGAAACATGGAGAAAAAGACCATCAAGACCTTTAGGCAAAATGTCTAAAGACAGACAAAAAAAATGTCATAATTACACCCACCATTAAATGAGAAAGAGATGACCATGTATTTTGTAGAGACAGTGCATGCCTCTTTCTATGACAAGCTCATAGGAAATCCCACTAGAAATTTTGCTAATATGGTTATGTCTAAGGAAATGATCGAAAATGCAATTAAAATAGGGAAGCTTGAAAAAGGTGAGACATTTGACACAAAGGGAAAAAAAGGGCATCAGATGAAAGAAAAGAAGTTCAACCCTTGATTTATGATGGGCAGCCAACAATGGGTTTGTACCATTCACCATCCATATGCTAGAAGCCAAAGAGCTTAACTAGGTTAGGGCGCTGTCACATCAAATCCTTACTTAAGCCTTTACCCACAGACATCATTTTTAGTGCATAGCTTAATGCCCGTGATGACTCCAATCGGGTTTATCTAGCAACTAGAAAGACTAAGGAACAATCAGAAAAGACAGTGAGGCAGTTGAGATAGGACTTCATAAAGCTAATCCTAGTATCATACATAGAGTTACTTCCTTGACACATTCAAGATCAGTTGATTTCACAAAATTACTCTGAGCCTATGAAGCCACCGAAACTAGAGGGCCATGACACCATTATTGCTTATGGCTACCATATCAAGAGTATGAGTCATTCGATAAAAGAATATAGGGCTCTAAAGAGAAAAGCGCAATAGTTGATTGAAGCGGGACATTAGATCTTGATCAATTGTAATAGTTAAACAAGATGTGTAAACCTAGGGCAACAATGGCATTTCAATTTAGCATGCTTTGTGGAAAAGCTTTTATCTTTGACTTATCATTTTTATGAAGTCAACATGTTTTGAACTTTCAATCATATGTTTAATGAAAGCATGATATTAGAAAGTCTCAAAGATTTGATGATTGCTTGCATTCTTTATCTCTCTTCAAGCCTCTTCAAGCCTAAAATTGACTCAAGAAAGCCCAAAACTTTAAGGAATCAATTCTAAACCATGCCTACATGGCTACACTCAAACAATCAAATCGAGAAAAGTCAAGAAAAGCCTTTACCCATAGAAATCATTTCTAGTGCATAGCTCAATGCCCATGACGACTCTAATCGGGTTTATCTAGCAACAAGAAAGACTAAGGAATAATAAAAAAAGACAGTGTGGCAACCGAGATAGGACTTCATAAAGCTAATCCTAGTATCATACATAAACTTACTTCCCTAACACATTCAAGATCAGTTGATTTCATAGATTTACTCTGAGCCTATGGAGCCACCGAACCTAGAGGGCCATGACACCATTATTGCTTGTGGCTACCATATCAAGACTATGTGTCATTCCACAAAAAAATATAGTGCTTTAAAGAGAAAAATGCAATAATTGATTGTAGCGAGACAATTAGATCTTGATCAATTGTATCAGCAAAACAAGATGTGTAAACCTAGGGCAACAACGATATTCTAATTTAGCATGCTTTATGGAAAAGCTTTTATCTTTGACTCGTCATTTTTATGAAGTCAACATGTTTTGAACTTTGAATCATATGTTTAATGAAAGCATGATATTAGAAAGTCTCAAGGATTTGATGATTGCTTGCATTCTTCATCTCTTTCCAAGCTTCATCAAGCCTAAAATTGACTCAAGAAAGCCCAAAACTTTAAGGAATCAATTCTAAACCATGCCTACATAGCTATACTCAAACAATCAAATCGAGAAGAGTCTCAACTTTGGCTAGGAATAGTAAGGAATAATTTTTCAAAATTCATGGACTCTGTTGGAAATCAACAAATATGACACCTTCTAAGAATCCTAATAGTGGTAATTTGACATTTATCAAGATTATGCCAAATACATCCACTTTCTTTCCCATGAACTAAAACCTAGGCTACCAAACCATACCATAAAAGCTTATCAAATCACATACTTGGGCAACATTATAAAATTGCCCTGTGTTCTTAACAAAACCTTTTTGACCATCTTTTTTCTTCCAATCTAACACCTTTACACCATTTCACAAAGTTCTTTCTCAAGGCAAGTTTTAGGTCCTACCATGACCTCTTGTCCCTAGTTCTCTTTTTTATTGTTTTAAATCCCAAAACAAGAATCTTTTGTCAATGTAAACTCTCGAGTGTCAAACATGAAAGATTCTCTATAGCTAAATCTTGATATTACATGACTTCCCATCAGTGGTAAATTGAAAATGGGAAATGTCCAAGCATATTGAGCAAAAAAAAAAAAAAAGTTAAGATGTGCATTTAAAAGAAAAAAAGAGAAAAAAATGGTAATTAAATGTAGCATCATGTGATTAGGAGGTTCAAAATGTCTTCAAAAGAAATTTTCCTTTGACATGACTCTTCAGTTCACATAGTCATGTTTAAGATGAAAAATAGCCATCTTTCATCACCTTTTCATGAGTTAAAAAATTATTCCTTTTACTATCCTTTTTGAGCTAAATGAATTTATTCTTTTGAAACCCTGATCAAGGATAACCCTCTGCATATGGAGGCAAAGAGAACCTTTCTAAAGCGTATAAGGATAGATATCCTACTCTACAATTGTGAAACTACCTAATATCAAAGGGCAAGTACAAAATGTGCCAAGTTTCCAAAATCCAAGATTCCCTCCAAAACAAGGCAAAAGAAGGAAAAACAAAAGCATAAAATGAAATGTAAATGGAATGATAAAAACAAAAGCAAAATCAAGAAAAAGAAATAAAATAATAGGAAATAAAGACATCCCAAAAGTAAAAAGGGTAAATGCCTTTATTAAAAGAAATGGTTCTTGATCCAATCACCTTTAAACATTAAATTTAGGCCTTTATACCATTTTTTCTGAACCATAAACCCTGGATTACATTACGATCCTTGAACAGTCCATTTAGATCAAGCATGGCCATGTCAACTGATGAAACCATTCTTCTAGAAATTATTCTTTTAACGGATTTTGAGCTTTCTTAAGAATCATGATAATGCAATCAATCAAAAAAAATCAAAAGGGAAAGATTAAAGTTTTAGGGTGAAAACCTAAAAAATGAGCAGTCTAGAGCAAAATAAAGAATTTTCAATGCCATTCATGGATCAACAAATTCTCCATAAGGAAACCATCATCCTGAAGAAATTTACGGAAACCTAAAATCCTTAAACACCCCAAAGTATCATCTTTAGAAAGATCAACTCTAGGGATTATAATCCTTACTTTTTCCAAATTAGCCTTATAATCTTGAACCCATCATGGCCAATCTTGGTGCCAGTCAAAGTATCAATGGTAAAAGGCTTAGAAGAATCTCAAATTTGTTTAGTTTTTAAGGGATTCACGTTCTATAAAGACTAGTCTATTCATGAGCCTAGAAAAACAAGGAATCCATTTCAACTGTCTAAAAACCTTTATAAACTAATCAAAATCATGTTCAGATCCTCCAACCTAAATGAGAAGCCAAATTACCATTCAAAAAATCTTTTAACCATAGATCATTAGTCTTTAAAAAGCTTGAATATCATTCTATGTCTTCATCAAATAAGCATTCTAAGCAAAATGACAATAGTTTTTATAATCATGGGGCAAATTTTAGATTAGAATACTTCTTAACCTAAAGAAAGAAACCATCAAGAAATAGTCAAATTCAAAAAAAAAAGAGCCAACCATAGTCTCAACCTTTATACACTTCATGAGCATGTATAAAATCAATCATCATTCAGGAGCATATGCATCATTTGCATAGGCATTTAATCATCACTCATCAACATACACTTGAATCAACATGCACTTCATTTCAAATGTAGTTGCATTATCACCGACTCTAGCATTAGGATTACTTTCCTTATTTGGATAATGGCTAG
This sequence comes from Adansonia grandidieri, assembly GCA_038382065.1. Classification (NCBI taxonomy): domain Eukaryota; kingdom Viridiplantae; phylum Streptophyta; class Magnoliopsida; order Malvales; family Malvaceae; genus Adansonia; species Adansonia grandidieri. The sequence goes on along the minus strand of JBBYHK010509423.1, from coordinate 53,637 downwards.
TCTTGGTGTTTGCACTCACAAACATCATACATCTACCTAATTATCAGCCATATGGATCCACATCACATGCATTCACCTACATCTTTGTGTATTCATGCTTATAGACCCTCGCATTTATATGTATTCTCATTCATCTATAACTATACTCACATGTATTCTCATTCCTTGTGTTTACATTCACATGTAGTTACATTCATTTGCACCCACATGGATCCTCTTTCATGACCAGTCGTACTCGTGGATAGCCAAACTTATACTCAAACACATTCACATAAAGCACGCTTAGTTACATATGCACTCACATGCACTCTCACGCATAAGTAATCATTTACACTTATATGTATTTTCCTTCATACCCATAAGCATTGGCACTTATATGTATCCTCACTCATGAGTATTCGCACTTATATGCAGTCCTATTTATCCTTGCTCACACCTACGTGTATTCCTATTTACTTGCACTAGCACTCATGTGTATTTTCATACATGAGCATCAGTATTCATGTGTATTTCACTCATACCTAGGTGCACTTAGGGGCAGCCATGTCCATGGGCAATCACACTCACAAGCATTCATATTTTCTCATATTCATATTCATGAACACTCATCATGGCATCTCACTTGTATGTGCATTTTTCATGTGCATAAGCATATTAAAGAAAATGTAAGCACCATTATCAACTTACTCATGATACCTCATAGAATGACATTTATCTGTTGGCATGACACTATGGCATATATAGCATTTCCTTTCTTGAAAATATCGACCAAAATCTTGAAAACATTCTCTTGAAGACATTTTAGCAAAATTCCCTGAGCCTCTTTTAAGGATATTTCAAAAACCTCCAAAACTTCTCTTGAGGACATTTCATTAAAAACCTTTTTAGAGATATTTTAAAATTTTCTAAAGCCTCTTTTAAAGACTTTTTCACCAAAAAACCTCCAAAACCTCTCTCAAGGACATTTCATCAAACATTTTTAGAGCCTCTTTTGAGGATATTTCAAAATTTTCCAAAGCCTCCTTCGAGGACGTTTTCACCAAAAAAAACCTCCAAAGCCACTCTTGAGGATATTTCATAGAAAACCTCTAAATCCTCTCTTACGAACATTTCATCAAAAACTTTTAGAGCCTCTCTTGAGGAAATTGCAAAAATTTTCCAAAGCCTCTCTTGAACACATCACATCAAGACTTTCAAAGCCTCTCTTGAGGCCTTTTCATCAAAAAACCTTTTAAGCCGTTTTCGAGGACAACTTATCTAAAGCTTCTATTAAGGATATTCTATTAAATACTTTAAACCTTTCTCGATAATATCCCCAAAAGCATCTCTCAAAGATGTTTTAATTAAGATAGTGTTCAAACTTCTTTGATATACCTACCTTGGTCCACAAAAAGTTAGGCACCTACTAATCTCAGTCCACGAAGAGCTTGATGTCTATCGAGTCAAAGCCCATATTAACCAATTCCTAAATAAGTGGCTAAACTCTAAAAAACTACAAGCATAAAAAAAAAGGTTAAACCTTGTAAAGCTTATAAAAATTTCTTTTACCAGTCAGAACCACGATTAACTTATCTTGCCTATCTCAATATGGTACTGATTGGATCTTTATTTTTGCAGGTATTCAAGAGGCATCGTTACACCTTAGACAAAATAATGCTTATTTTTCTTTGCCCTATTCTTGATACTCAACAATAACCAAAGAGGAGTAGCAATAGACACCTTTTTTTGTCTAAAAAACATTCAAGGTGTCAAAAGTCATCATCTAAGGCAAGATCAACATCACTAAAAAAAACATGGGTTAGTTTTCCACCATTTTCAACATAAATAAAGGGGTTTAAAAGTCAAAGGTAAGAAAATCCACCTTTTTGTATGTATATCTTGATACATTGGCTTAAGGTATTGATACAAGGCTTCACCTCATTCAAATTCTAAAATCTTACTATATGTATCGATAACAAAGGCATAGTATTGATACCTTAGGAGTACTATCAATATCAAAGGTGTTTATATTAATATAAAGTTATCGATAACAAAGGCATAGTATTAATACCTTAGGAGTGCTATCAATATCAAAGGTGTTTATATTGATATAGAGTTATATCGTAGCTAAAATCATGAACTTTGGGCAGGGCCTAGAGTATCAATATCAAAGAAAATTTTGGCTTTGGTATCGATACAGAGGGCTTGAGCATTGATATTAAAAAAATGTTATGCTTAGTATCGACATAAACTTTATTGTATCGATATCAAAAGCTAAAAATGCAGTATGTATCGATACAAACCTCTTTATATCGACATTCAAATGCCTTTGGGATAAAAAAAAGTTCCTATCTTGATACCACAAGGCAAAACCTCACCTATGTGCCTTTTTCACACTTTCCTCCACTATAACATTTAAAATGAATTTGGTTATGACATTGGCCCCAAAAATCTTCCAAAATGAGACAAAACTTAATATAGATCATGTGGATTTCATTTTTAGGCTTTAGACTTTAGATTAACACTTTTTAGAATAGCCCATTAAGCTTGGATCAAAAGCATTTCATGAGAAAATCTAATTTGTGGAAGGACATATGAGATTATTGACTTGATCAACTAATAAATGGTTTCTTTGCCTACAAGAATTAAGATTAACCAATCAAATGCTGAAAGGTTTCACATTAGTAAAATGAGTCATTATATTTTACATGCCAAAAGTTCTATATGCCCTTTTTGCTAGGACATTTTAATGTTTGGAATCCACGCTTACATAATCTAACTTTCTTAATTTACATCAGCCACCAAAAACCTTTAAGCTCTCCTAAAAGGTTGTATTCTCGTAGCTCTTCTTGTACCCTTCTAAAAACCCTTCCAAAACCTCTTACTCTCCTTATTTCTACCCTAAAAACCATCCCCCATAAACACCATAAACAAAAAACCTTTCTTTTAATTCCATTTTTACTAATCCATAGCGAAGAGAAAGACAAAGTGAGCTAAAAGCTGCTTGGTTGTTGCTCAAGAAAAAAGCTAGGAGTTAAAGTCTTCATTAGGGTATATTTTTCATCTTTCCTCTATTCTATTTTCTATTTTTATTCATCATCATCATAGTGAACCTTTATGTTTCCATGACCCTATTAAGGCTTCCACACATTATTATGGCTTTGTTTGTGGTAGTCTTAGGATTTTGATGATTTTTGTGTCATCTTGACACTAGTTGGATGAACTAAAATGCCATATCTCTTGTTAATATTAAAATAGCCCTTGGTCATGCATTTTTTCCATGTTTTTCTTCATCTCAATAAGGCCATCTTGTGTTAAATGCTTGTCTTATCATATTTTTATCTTGACTATGCCTTTGGTTGCATTTTCACTATGTTTTTCTTCATCTCAACATGCCCATCTTGTATGTAAATGCTTATCCTAGCATATTTTTATCTTGACTATGCCTTTGGTTACATTTTCACTATGATTTCCTTGTTAAAATGCAAAGGTAACTAGTTGTTTTGAATGTGTGCACATGTTTGATATCTTCACTTAGTTTAGTTCATCATATGCTTGTTAAAACTCCGATATGATGCTTGCAAAATCTATTTTCAAAGGAAACCCAAAGTTTAGTCCACACTAACTTTAATCAATGGGGATTAGCATGGATTTCATGTATTCAGTATTAGTTCTCCAATCATAGAGATATATTAAGCATCAATGTTTGGAGCCACGACCTTTTTAGGCCTAATAAATTCTATTTTTAAACCTTCTAAAAACCAAAAGTATTTTTAAGTGTTCTATTAAAGTCTTGTTTCGAGCCTTTCATCATGACTAATAGCATGAATAGCGGATGGTTCAGCAACCTCCTTTCTAGAAGCTCGATTGCTTTATTATGCCAGCACCATGGACCTTAATGATTAGATAGTGGTTTGTCTAACACCTTGACATGAGGTCATAAAATCCTTAAACTCGAAGAAACCCTTGTTTTAGAATTAACAGCACTGTGGTCCCAAATTGAAAAATTATTTTCAAACTCCAAATGATTTTTCTTGATTTTGTTGACATTTTTTTCTTAAAAGGGCCTTAAATTACCCTTACAACAACACTTTATTTGCCTTTAGATCATTCCAGACATAAGTGTTATGATTTTTCAAATCTTTGCTATCTAGAACCCCTTAAATTAATGATTCATATTCTTTTCAGACAATTCTAACCCATCAGATAATTTTTCTATATTTTTTAAATATTATTTAAAAGGTTCATAAAATTCTCTTTATGAAAAAGGTATTGCTTGTAATTTAATTATTTCGAATGAGTCTAGAGTGATTTTTCAAAGTTGACTTTTTTTCCCTACATTTGTTATCAATGCTAACTCAGAACTGACTTAAAAAATTCCACCTAGAAAGTGATTTTCTAGGGATTTTGGAATATTTTACAGTAATCCTTGTCGTGTTACCTTTCTAGCAGTATCTCAATTGCCATAAAAAACCTTTAGACCAAGTCGAAATAAGTTCAGGAAAATGGACAATGTAATGTTATCCCTTGCTTTCATTGAACTTGATAAAAGTCACTAGGATTTTCCTAAACCTTCTCTCTAAGTCATTAAAATGACTCGAGATATGTTCAACAGTTTCCCCTATAGTGTTATGTCATGGCACTGGTCTTATTAGGCTCAGATTAAGACTTCAAATACTTTTTAAAATAAATTTCCATTTTCTATTTAAATTATTAGGTTTTAATTCTAAGATATATATTTTCCTCAAAATATATGAAGAGCTCCAACTTTCAAAAATCACTCAAAATTCCTCTTTTTGGGTATACTTTAACCTTACTTTTTCAAGGGATACTTTAACCCTACTTTTTGAGGGAATTTTCCAACTTTGTTCTTTTGAAGCAATACTCCAAACCTAATTTTTAAAACTTCATCAAAAATCTAAGTTTTTTCTTCTACGAGCTTCCCAGAACTTTTATCAAGCCTTTTAATGCCTATGATGGCCATCGAATCCAAGCACGTCTCAAAATTATAATTGGTTTTCCCTCAATAGCTGAGTTCCATTGCAAGACACATTTTAACCGTTCCTTATTTTTGATGTCTTCCTGTATTTATCCTTAATGCAACATTTATTATGATCTTTTAAGCCATACTAACACATTTCCTTTTCTCCATGATGATTTTGCATTCGTGATTTTAAACCCAAATTTCATAAAATCCATGGCAATGTTTTATGTTAGTATCCTTTCAGTGCTTAACATAGAGTACCCTCTTCTAAATCAATTCAAAGATCATTTTGCTGAATCCTCTATGTTTCTCCTCCTTTCTGGATTACATAGAGAGATATTAATTAAACTTTTATCGAAAAAACTCAAATATAATATTTAAAGTTTGCATTAATAAAAGGGGGATTACATATAAATAATGAGCACATATAAAATTGAGAAAAACTGAGACTTAGATAACTTATTGCTAGATGGTACCAATTTTAGGCATTAGGGGGTGCTAATCCTTCCCCAAGCATAATATACTCTAGAACCCTTTTTAAAAATGAACTCTAGTACATGCATTCCGTAAAATTAGTGTTTCGAGTTTTATAACTCGATCACACTTAGCCTAAAATAATTGGTGACAACTTCAAATCTTGGTCATTTAGTAATGGCCATCCAAAACTAGTTGGACAAGTGATTCATCCGACGATTTTCCCTTCAACCTTCACTCTTTTATGCCTAATTCAGATCCTGACTAAGGGATAACCCAAGGGCAAGCCTCTTTCTTTTCATTTTTTTTAAGTCTAGAATGTCGTGAGAGTGGGTTACAACACCAAGAATTAATGGGTCAAAACACTTACGAATATGGCCTCTGAAGACATAACATAGAAAGTGTTGTGGTTTTTTCCAAAGCTCTTTGTTTATCAATGTGGGGATTTACCATTTATGCCTTTGCTCAGTATCTAAGGTACAGTAGGGTATGCACCACTGTTAATTTGATGGCAATATGGATCACGATAATTTATCTGGATGTCTTCGAGAATAGCTAGTGCGAATCTTGAGCATCAAGGGGAAGGCTATAAGAAATCACTTCAAAGGACTACTTGAAAATGGAGGAAAAAGTTTGAATCTAAGTTGAGTGCTTGCACTGATCAAACCACACAGGATATGATGCTTTAAGGAATATTCAAGGCTAGAAAATAACCATTCCTAGTACAGATAATGCCATTCCCAGAGTACCTATTCAACCAATGCCCATTATGCTTTCTGAAGTTGATCTAATTAAAAAGAAGCTGCAAGAGAACAAAAAAAATATGAGTAATGAGAATTGAAGACTTCAAAAATAAGTTGGCTACTTAAAATAAAGATGGAAGCTAAGGAAAAGACATCAAGAGAATGAAAGAAAAATACAATTTGATGAAGACAGAATAGGTTGCATAAAATACGAAAATAGAGCTTGTCAAAATATTTGTGAGATTAAGTAAGACTTTTAAGAAAATGATTGAGAAAAGGCATAAACTCCGTGAAGAATTAAAGATATGGAAAACTAAGGCCTTGGAAGAAGAGGTTGGGGAAGTTATTTTTTAGCAAGAAAGGAAATGGTACATTGATACTTATATCTAATTAAAGAGATCCATAGTAAAAAATGAATGACTTAAAGCTACCCTAGAGGAAGAACAAGGAAGAGTATCCTAATTTCCTCAAGAAATAGAGGCCATTAAGGTAACTATTCAAGAAATGCAGCGAGAACTACAACAACGAGGGAAAGATATTCATGCATTAGTACAAGCTTACCAAGAACTTAAGCCAAATGGGGGTGCAAAAGATTAAAAGTACGGTGTATAGGATGAAAAATGTACATTGATCATTTCATGGAGTAGATCCACTCAGCTATGATCCAAGCAAGAGAAATGGTGAAAAGGATCAAGAGATAGATCAACCTTATAAGAAAATACAGACACATCGTACTTAAATTTTTAGAAAAAGCTCAAAACAATACGAGCAAGTTAGAACCTTCCTTGGATGTAACCCATATATAATCAACAATGTGTGGTTCTCCAAAAAGTTAATGAAAATTTATGAGTTTGCAACCTTTAAGCATTCTTACAAGTGCATGACATGATTATTTATATGTTCATTTATACCATACATACATACACACATACATGCATAAACATTCATACATTCATTAATATCACCAATTCATAAATAAAAATTTAACTTAAGAAAATTTTAGACTTTAAAGGTTTCAATATTGCAAATCCAAAATGACCAACAAAATGACCACCAAGACATTAGTATTATTGTCGCCACATGCTCGACCTTTAAAACTTTGGATGACTCGAAGGGCATAGCACGCTCGACTTAAAAATAAATAACGGTTGGTTATGGTCGAGCCTTTGAGCTATCCCTTGATTGGGATTTGGATTAGGCATGATGATGTGAAGGGGATAGGGACTGTCAGATGAGTCGTTCATCCAACTTGACCCGGATAGCCACCATGAAGTGGCCATAAACTTAGAGTCCCCACCATTCTTTTAGGCTAGGTAAGATCGAACGCCTATTGAAAACAATATTACAAGTTACAAAACTTGAAACATTGATTTCAAGGTCTACGAAGTCCAAAGATTCATTGGTTGGGCTCGACAGTTGGTTAAACGCAGGGAAGGACTAACATCCCCACGAAGCCCAAAATCGGTACCTACTAACTATATCTCACTTTTTTCTCGGTTAAATCAGTTACATTTGGTCTCTATTTAGATATAATCCTCTTTAATGCATGAAGTTTTGGAAAATGTAAATCCAAAGGTTTTTTTTATTAAGGAAAATTAAATCACCTATGCACCTTAAAGATGTGAGGAACATAAGGATTTTTTTTATGAATATGATGTCCGAATTGGATTTTAAAAATTGGATGTTTTGCGTTAGGCACTGGAGAGATACCAACATGAAACATCACCTCGTAAATTTTATTAGAAAATGAATTTTAAATACGAATACATAATAACACTACAAAAGGAAACAATTTAGTGAGGCAAAAAATGAGAAATATAATAATATCCTAAATAAGAAAACACAAACAAAAGAACATAAAAAAAAGAAGGGTGACCAAAATGTATCTCATAATTTCCTGTGATCATTGAAGAATAATCAGGATGACAATTTTAGAGACCGGTCTAATTCAGTTGTAATTAAAAAAATAAAGACGATTTTTATCAAAACATTTTGAGGCATCCAGAAGAAAAAAATTAAAATTTTAAGGTAAAAGTAGGGTTGGAGTATCCCCTAAAACAGAGTTATGGAAATAGTTAAGATTAAACTGAAAATTTGGATTTTTAATGAAAAAATGGGGTTGAAGTATCCCTAAAGTTAGGAAAACATTTAGGAACAAAGAGAAAATTTGAATTTTTTTTATTAAAAATAGGGTTAGAGTATCCCCTTTGGAGTGATGGAGTTGGAACATCTCACTAGCAAAAATTTTAATATGAAATCTTATTTTTTGTATTTTAATTTGATTTGAATCAAAAGGGGTTGATGTTATGGGGGAATCAACCGAGCACATTTTCGAGACATCCAAACGTCTTGATAAAAAAGGGATTCAAAAATTAGGTTGAAAATAAGGGACAACATCATGTCATCTCCATTTTTGGATTTTGTTTGGGTGCATCCAAAGATTTCAGAGGGTAAATGAGGTACCATTGGAAAGGTAACTTGACAAGCTTTAATATAAAAATATTCTCAAGATTCTAGAAAATCACTTTCTAGGCAAAATTAATTTTTAAAGTTAGGTTTGTCTCAGCACTAGTAGCATTAAAAGGGCATGATGGGTTTTGAAAAATCATTCTCTGCTTATCCGGGATTGTTAGATCATAGATAATACCTTTCTTGAAAGAGAATTTTGTGAATGTTTTGGGAAAATATTTGGAAATTTCGTAAAAATCAATGATAGGCCATAATGGCCCTAAATAGAATGATATATGCTAGTTTAAGGGGTTTCAGACAGTAAAGATTCAAAAAATCATCACTCCCTCATCTAGGATGATTCGAGGGCAAATAAGGCACCATTAGAAAGGTAATTTGATGCCTTTTAAAGGAAAAATATTAGAAAAATCAAAGGAAATATTTTATGGTTTGAAAATGATTTTTCAAGTTTAGACTACAGTGCTGCCAGAGCAAAAACAGAGGATTATTCAATATTTCAATTTTTTTAAAAATAAACTTGGGCTGGGACGTTCGAACATCCACAACAGAAGTAACACGAGCTTCACAAGTTCATTCCATAATCCCAAAGTAGTTTGGGATGATGGAACAACCAGTTGACCATGTCACCAAAAGGAACATAAGGCTCAAGATTAAAGATTAATACTAAAAAGGATTTTCTTTTTTTCTTTGAAAAATGAACTTATCTCACCATGAATTCAGATCTGAAATGTTGATTTGCCCCCAAGATTAGGAGACCAATTTGATGAAAACATTAAGCCCATGTTACTCTTCATCTATTAAAGGTAACATGAACTTAACTTGGGGACGTTTTTCTCTTAAAATTAGTTTGTAAGAAACAAGCAAGCACCTTAATGGAGATATCATGAACAAAACACAGCACATACATAGATAAACATGGATTAAACATGTAAACATGTAAGATGATATTTTGACATGAAAATGTGTGACACAAATGCAAGAAGATGACAAATAAGGCGCATGGAGACGATACGAACATGTTTGAACTAGGCAATATCATTAACAAAATACAGCATATACAAAGATAAACATGGATTAAATATGCAAAAATGTAAAGATGATATTTTGACATGAAAATGTGGGATAAAAATGCAAGAAGATGATAAATAAAGTGCATGGAGATGATATGAACATGTTTGGACAAGGGGATAGATGCTAGAGTTTTCAAGACAAGATTTTTATTTCATGAAACTCCTTAAAACACACGAAAATGTTTGAATAGATCTAAGACATGTCAAGGTGACCACTAAAATATTTGATGGATATATGAATATGGAAGAAACATGGCAAAAGATGCATGAACAGAGGCTACGTAATGATGAAAATGAAATATGGTGAGTTTATATATCCCACAACATCAAGGTGTCAAGAAGGTCATCAAGATCCTAAGACTACCACAACTAAGGCAATAAAGATGCATGGGAGTATTAGGAAGGTCATGGCAACATGAAGGGCTCACTAAAATAAAATGGATGATCAAAACAGAAAATATATGGAACAAGGTAAAAAATATACAAGCAAAAGCTTGAAGTTTCCTTTTTTTTAAAGTAGTAGCTTTATGTGAGTTTCTTCCCTCTTTTGCTATTGTTTAGCAAGAAAAGGATGAAATAAAAGAGCTTTCTGGAAATGTGGTTGCTGATGTGGTGTTTTGAGGATGAATAAGTTTTTAAAGGTGTTCTAGTGGTGGTATTAGAGAGCTATGGGAATGGAGGTTAGTTAAGGGTGGAAGGCAATGAAATGATGTTTTGGTGAGTTGTTGGAGCTAAAGTTGACAGAGGATTTGTGAGGATGGATAAAGAGTTTTTTGGGATTACTGGAGAGCTTCTTTAATAGCTGAGAGGTTTTTTTGTTGATAGTTGGTTCCTCTTTTTTTTCAATCCTCAGCCCCTACTTTTAGAAGATAATGCAAAGGGCACTTTTGATTTTTCCTTTTGCACCAGAGGACATCTCCAGCTACCATGCCCAGTTGACTCTTTTTTTATTGGTTCTACCATGCTGAGCAAGGAGGCAGAAAGGCTATGACAACCTGCAACTAGAGATATGCCTGCCACACCCTCTTACACCCATATATCTTATGAAAGTGACCTTTATCATTAATTGTCTAGGCTCCAAAAATTTGTTTGAATCTATTAATGAACCCATAGTTGAGGTTTGCAATGTTTTATGATAGTTTCTTGGTGCAAAAACGTATTCAAATCGAGTTTTCGAAGGCTAAAAAATGGCTCGAACAAGGCAAAAATACCTTGGTGTATCAATACAAAACATGTTGTATCGATACACAAGGTATTTTTTACTCCTAAGTATCGATACAATGAGCTATGTATCAATACTAAGAGCAAAAAAATGTTTCTAGTCTTGAGACTTAGAGGCCTGTATCGATACTCAATGGATTTGTATCGATACTCATGTTTGTGTAACGATTCATTTTGCCAAAAATCATAACTTTAGCTAGTGCCAAGGTCTTTATCGACATACAAACATGCCAAGTATCGATACCATACCTTGGGTATCAATACTAAACCCTCTTATATTGATACTAAATGTGAAAATTTAAGGTTTTTGCACAGCAAAGGCCTTGTATCAATACTTGCACCTCAATATAACTTGTGCATATCTGTGGTTTCCCGATTTACCTCAACTTGGTCATAAACAATAGGAAATTAATTTGTGTATTTATTTGAATAACCCCAGTGACACAATGAAAAGTGGCCTTTGATGCCTTGTTTTTACATTTTCTCTAATACAGCCCATAGGCATTTTAGACTTTCATAAAAAATTTTCTCGCCTGGGGCTGTATTGCCTAATAATGCTAGGTAACATGGTAGCCGATAGTCGTTCTCTGGCTTTTATTTCTATTTTTTGATTTTATCATCTTTTACCTAACTCCTGGGATACCAAAAACTAGTTCGGACAACATAAGGTGTCTACAGTAGTACAAAGTAAGACGAATGGTAGAAGATCACCCAAAAAGACTAGAAAAGCTTGAGGAAAGCCATCATGAGGTCCAAAAGGCCATGATAAAATGATAGAAGGAAATACAGGCATAAATTATAAGGTTAATGGAATTACTTGTGGCAAAGGAGATAGTTCGCAAGCATCTAAAAAAGTACTGCTAATACTTCTACTGAGGGATCTAAGAGAATACAAGCCTAAGGATAACCCACAATGTTCAAGATACACAAATGGTGAATGCCTAAAATGCATAACCAATAAATGTCCAAAACATGCCTGTGAATAATTTAGCACCAGCCATCCATTTTAACCTTGATGCTTTCTCACAAGGGTGAGAACTTGACAAGGAAGAAAGGCTTAAGTAAAAAGCCTATAAGCATGCTAAAACAAAAGCTAAAAAAAGGAAATTAGAACTTAAAAGAAGCTCAAAGCTATGGAAGAGGCTAAGCTTTACAATAGTGTTGATATTGATGATCTTAGTCTAGTATCAAACTTACTCATCCTGTCAAAATTTAAGATGCGCAAATTTGAAAAATACAGACTTGTTCCCCCCTTTTGCCCTTCAAAAAAGGTAAACATTTTTTATCTTTCAAAGTTGTAAGTCAACATGTCTATAATGCCATTCATACAAGCCCTTTTTTTCTTGGTGTATGGTTTAAAGTCGTATTTAAATATGAAAGTCTCTAATCCGAGCAATGATGCGAGGATCTACTAAACAATGAAAGCAGTAGGGGTTTTGTAGAATGATAGGTTACCATCTTTCTTCAGTCTTTCATCTATCTTCCAAGTTTCTTTATGCAAAAAGTTTTGGTGGGTAGGGTCCTATTGGACCCATGTGAATCAGTTGCAATTAGATCAAGAAGGCCTTTCAAGTAATCAATTAAGCTTTTCACCATGTCACCTTAAGCTCATATCAAAATATTTATCCGAAAAATGACTAGACATGCACACAATGATAAGCTTCTCATTCATTGTTTTCAAGAAAGCTTGTTAAGGTCAGTACTAAGGTAGTATAATGATTTGAATATTACTTAGATTCAGTGTTGGATGGATCTAGCCAATGCATTTCTATAGTAGTACAAACATATGGCTGAGTAGGTACCTAATAAACTATATCTTCAAACATGGAGAAAAACCCAAAAAGTCTTTTACGGAATACGCTCAGAGATTAAGGGATACAGCCTCTTAGGTTCAACTTCTCTTAACTGAAAAAGAAACTACCATATTGTTTATAAACACCTTGCAACTTTCTTACTATGACAAATTCATAAGGAATGTAACTAAAATTTTTGCCCACATTGTCATCTATAGAGAAATGATTGAAACAACTATAAAAGCTAGAAAAATTGTGAATGGTGAATCTTTTAATGAGAAAAAGATAGGATTTGATAAAAAATAGGAAGCTTCATCTGACAATTATGCTACCTAGCCATACCACTAAGAACCTTACCTTCAAAACCAAAGGTATAAGACCCAAAACGCATACTTTTTTAATGCACCCTAAGCTCCTACTCCAGTAGCACCATAGACCATATTCCTAACTCCTCTTCAAAATCAACTAAGGCTAGTTAAAAGAGCTGATCAACCTAAACATCGTTATAACCCTCTTCTTATTCTTATAAGGACATGTATGCCAAGCTTTTCGAGGCTCGATTAGTAGCTCTCATCTTTTTCACACCATGAGAGGGTAATTTCCCTAAGTGCTAGACATAAATGCTGATTATGAATATCACGTGGGAGTAGTAGGTCACTTTATCAAGAACTATCAAGCTTTTAAGAAGAAAGTCTCAAGTCTCCTTGAGTTTGGCACTTTCTATTTGATAATGCCCCAAGACTAACACCATAATAAATCCTCTACCCAATTATCTTAAACTAAGAGTTAACACTTTCATCACCGAGGAAAAACAATGTGTGAAGACAAATGTCTAAGAAGTCAGAACCTTAATGGAAAAGTTTAAGTGATCATGACCAAAGTTGAACACCTTAGCTAAACCTTGGAAATACAGAAAACCAACCAAATCTTGGGACCAACTTCCATAAGCTTCATATGACCCAAGGATATACTCTATGAAATTGTCTGGAGTTCTTAGCCATAATTTAGAGGATAATGATGAAAGGAACCCATATTTCTAATGAAGTCCAACCTCATGCAATAATTACATTTAAAAATTTACAAACTATCATAAATACATAGTGAAAGCATTAAACACAAAAATAATCAGACTTCCATGCGAATCTTTAAAAGGATGTAAACGTGTAGCAAACAAAATATCAAATTTAATAAAATTAAATTGTACATCTGAAAAGGGATTACCAAACTCTTAGATATCATAATCTGAAGTTAAATTCAATCCGAATAAAACCTGAAGGTGGGTGGCTTGGTGTCTAATTAGAACTAAAAGGTCATGAACAACATACATGTCTTGCCTCCAATGTTAAACCACATGGATGATAATAGGAGCCCTCTTAAAGATCAGCGATTCTCTTATGCTAGTCAGAAAACTCAAAGAGTCTTAACCAAAAGATGACTGTTGTTTGTTTCTTCCTTCATTCAATCTGAGAACAATTCCAGAGTAATGTTTTTACTCTCAAAAAATGAAAAAATGATGTAAGAAGGAAGGTGAAAGGTGGCAGCAAGGTGGTTTCTTCCCTTTAGGGTGGATGGCACCTAGAAAACTTAGTAAGAAAAATATTTTCTCAAAAACTAATTCACTTTCTTTTGCAGACCATAATGCTAGGCTTCCTACCTTCTTAGCCTTTTTTAGCGAATTTAATCTCCTAACAAGAAAAAAGTTTTGATCAACTTTAATTACTTGCATAGGTGAAACTCTTTCACCTTTAGTCACTCGAACTTGATTAATCACTCCTTACCCTAACCCTATGTCAACTTAAGCTCATCTTATGAGCATAATGCATTTCTACCAATGCACCATGTATGTGACCAAAATTACATCCAAGTGCATTATATGTAAGTTAGCTAGTTAGGTTTCTTTAAAGCTTAATCTAAATTAAACTATTTTAATTATCATATAAATTAACTAATTTATCTCATATAATTATCATAGAAGTAAAATAAAATAAATAGATAAAAACCATTTAACTAAATCAAAGAATCCTTTTATGAATTGTAATCTAAATAATTTATAAAGTAAATTAAAATAATTTTATTAATTAGTTATCTAACTAATTAATATTTTTGATAAGATTATTAGGTAATTTCAGCTTGGATAAGTCCACCATGTAATGTCTTAATTTAGACATTATTCATCTAGACATAGTATGTCTTAATGTAGAAATTATTCAGATGAGATAATCTTATCCACTATGTCTTAAAAAGACAACAAAATTTTAGATTTTACAAAATCTAAATTTTATGCCTTAAACCAATTCCTAATTGAACTTTTCAATTAAGTCCTCTATTTAATCATTTTTTATTTAATTAAGTTAAACCTAATTAAATCCTGATTTTAATCCAACAATGTCATCCTATTGTGTGTAACGCATTTGGTTCCTAAGATGTTGCCAATGAACATAATTAATCTAATTAATTACATCCATAGATCAAGAATGGGATCTAGCAACCCATCATGATCACCCAAATGTTAAAGATTCTATGTGACCTCATCAAAACCTTTCAGTAACTAGCTTATCAATGTAATATAGTCCTTTCACCATATATACCGGAATGAGCATAAGCGTGGTACAATGTCTACTCATGCTTCAATCCATGTTTGATCTTGCAACTCAAGGTTAACGATCGTGAATCTACGAAAAACAATTCCTCATAATTCACTTTGCTCTGGCCAGAAACTTTAATGCAATTAATCATAGTCAAGTTCATTCGAGATAGCTCTCTAATGTCACTTAGAGTGGTGTATCCTTTCTAGATCACTCATTCATCTTTATCATGTTTCATATCATAGCCAAAACCACCTTACTTGATATCAATTGTAGACCTATTCGCAATGATCTCTAAGTATAATACTCCACATATAAGATAATCTGGTACTGCAAATCTAAGAACTAGTTATATGACTGGCACATGATAAAATATTCCCTAGACACTTGAGTGACTAATACCAACTAGAGTTCTTATGCAAGCCATGTCCAGTGAACTTGTTCCCATAAAATAAGCACCCATATACTATCCCCAAGTATCTTCTATACTTCAACTCATGAGACTAGTTGCATATATCATGTGCATGGAGGCTTAAAATATGCTAGTCTTTATGCATTGTTAATGCCCTGTCTTAATAATAGGATGATGAGGAATATTTTTAGAAACCCAATGTTGATGAATAAGGATCTTGTAACAATTTTTTGCAAAGCCAATACATATCACTTTTTGCATGTTAGTCAATCACGCCACTAACATGAAAGAAAACCTTTGTCACTATAAAATAGTAACATGTATATAGTTAATTGACTGTGTATCCCATGTCCTAATCTTATTGGTTCAAAGGCATACACCAATGTCTCTCATTTGCACTTGAAAAAATCATATTGTTCTCAGTGTCAATAATTAGAGAATATGTTAATTCATTCTTGATAATCTATATTATTGAGTCATAAAATAGTTTGGATCATAATGAGACCTTAATCCTAATCATATGGCTCGGTTGTCTTACAACTAATGGAATAAACTTAATTAGCCTGTAACTAATGATCCAAAATTAATCACTTTTGCAATGCTTGATGAAATGATTTGTTTGATGGCTCTCAGATATAAATATGCAATCTCTTTATTGGAACATTTTCCAATATTACATTCAAGTCCTTATAACCTTGTTTGTCACCTTTTCATAAACATTAACTATTAATTTTTCATGAACACTTCCCCTTAATCTTACATGTGTAAGATTTCTTATAGGAAATTCAATTCAAAACTCTTTTTGAATTCTAATTGATTCGGCCTTAACATATCTAATATATGTTTATATGATACTAACGATGGATAGAGTTTGTAGAATAAATCTACTATGATTTATTAAATGAAAATTTAAAGGTATGGAATCTTTATGCCATCAAAAACATATATATGTTCATAACATACTCCCTAAAAATATCCTTCTAATTCGGCCCATAATTGCTAAAAGCAGAACATTTAGATGTTCAATAATAAATCATGAAAGTTTCATAAACTTTCCTAGATTGATTAGCAAGCCTGATCTGCATCAACTAGGTTGCTTCCTTTATGGTGGCCTAGTATTATTTCTCTATATTACTACAAGTTTATGTTTGAAAATAAAAAGACCATGACATAGAACAAATTCCATGTTTTGATAATGTTTCACAAACATTAAAAAGACAAGCTTTGATCAATATTTATAAGATTGCCATTCTCATGGTTTTTCTTCATTGCTCCTCTTATTTGATTTTTACAATATGTCATACATATTTAAGTGCCAACTTTTAGGTACCATATACCTAGAGAAGTGAATAAATCTCAAAACATGTCTATATATGAAACTTCCATAAGCCTCTTACTTTAATAATATCAAAGTATAGAAAGGAAATCCTAGGCTCATGTATATTGATATAGGCATAAAAATTTAATTAGAATTAAACATATGCAGCAAAAGTAAACAAAGAAACACCATGATTCCCTCAGGATCTTTAGGAAAAGATGTATAGCTAATTGGATTGCAATTTAAAATATAGATCTATTAGAAATCATACCTTCCTAAAAACTCGTGACTCTAGGCATGCCGATCCCTGCATAATTGCACCATGGGTTGATCACTATAATCTTTTCTTGAGCCTATAAATAGTACAAGTGTCATGCATCTAACGGTGATTTGAAGCCTTTATAAGGTTCAGTGGTTCTTCAGTGCTAGCCAAAAGAGTTCTCAAGCCTTAACTAAAAAGAATATGGCCAACAGGTTTAGGGTTGAAGTGATCTAAGAATAATTCCCTTACTTGTTATGCCAAAGAGGAAAGAGAACATTATCATAAGGAAAATAGCTATCTTTCGTAGACGTAGGCAAATGAATCATAAAATCATAATTTTCTATTTTGGTTTATTCTTTTAGGATAGAAAATTGATTTTCCATTTTTTGTTGTGATCAAAAGTACTTCCTAATCAACTAAGATGCAAATTTACAAAATCAAGTTTATAGAACATAGATTTTTAGATTTGGCTATTTTCATAACT
This sequence comes from Adansonia grandidieri, assembly GCA_038382065.1. Classification (NCBI taxonomy): domain Eukaryota; kingdom Viridiplantae; phylum Streptophyta; class Magnoliopsida; order Malvales; family Malvaceae; genus Adansonia; species Adansonia grandidieri. The sequence goes on along the minus strand of JBBYHK010509423.1, from coordinate 35,843 downwards.
TTTATGAAAAATTAACCTTTCAATGCTAGAAAACTATTTTTATAATTTCTTTGTGTCAAGAACAATTCAAGAACACTCAGAAATCCATAAAAACGCAAAGAGAGGTTAGAAAAGCATAAGTGTTGCACGAAACCCCTCAAGAAAGTTTAGGGTTGTTGCCTAGGGCTTTTTCTAATGTTTCTTATTGGCCAAAAAACCTTAATAATGTATTTAAATACACATTGGGCTAGATTAGGCTTGACCAATGGGTTAACTTAGCTTATTACTAACATACCCATATGGTGGCCCCATTTTGGAGTGTTTCTTGGAGCCCAATTAAAATTATTTTAATTAGTTTGTCCTAGATTAGGCCCAAATAGTAACTTATTAATATTTTAACCCAATAACACACCAAAGATAGCTATTCCATGCGGCTAGCCCATTAACAAGAACAACTTATAATAGTTCATAGCTAAACTCTCTTGACTTGATAATTAAGACTTTTGGCACATCCCCTTTAATTTACATGTTAGATAGTTTAATTCATAATTAAAATTTCTAACCTAAGTAAAGCAATTTTTACTTCATGTAAATATTAAATAATTAATCAAATAATAATTAAATAATTATTTAGTTTTCCAAATACAATTTTTGGCTTTATTTAATAATATCCTTAAAAATATGTCTACAAATATATATTCTTTTGATAAGACATTCTTATCTTTGTTACCATATTATCTCTAATTGGGTTGCATAAATGTAATTTATGTCTTAAATTATTCTTAATTAAACTAATTCAATTAAGTCCTCCTCGTTATACCTTTTATTTAATTAAGTTATACTTAATTAAATCCCCATTTTAATCTAATAGATCATCTTATTGTGTGTGACCTATTAGGCTTTCATCATAACAGCAATAAATTAAGTGTATGTATATTTACAGACCAAGATTGGCCTCTAGCAAAGCATCATGGCCACTCAATATGCAGGAAGAGTCAATATGACCTCTTCAAGAAACCTTTTAGTAACCAGTCTTTCAGTGTACTTCAGTTCTTTACTAGATATCACAGAAAGACCATGATCATGGTGCAGTGTCTACTCATGTATCAATCCATATTGGTTCCTAGAGCTTTCGGTTAACCTTATGAATTTAAAGAAAAAATTTCTCCCAAATTCATTATGTATTGGCCAATGAATTTATCAAGTAAACCAAAGCTAAAAACCTGAGAGATATGTCTCTAATGTTACTTGGAATGGTGAATCCTTTCTAGATCACTTATTCACCCACCATATGATACATGTCATACCAACATACTTTACCTTAAGCATCCATCCATTGTGGACCCATTTCAAATAAATCAAAGTATGACATTCTTCATACCATATAACCTGGTATCACAAGTTTGAGGACTAATATACATGATGGGCACATGAAACATAGACATTTGAGTAACTTATACCCAATGGTGTTCTCATATGGGCCATGTTTGGTGAACTTGTTTACATAAAAAAAGTACCCATATGTTATCCCTATGTATCTTATACTTTAACTTCTATGAGATCAAAGTGTTGCATGCATCAAATGCATAAAAGCTTAGCATATGGTAGTCTTTGTGCATTGTCAATGCCTTGTCTTAACAATACGATGCCTAGGAACATTTTTAGAAATATGGCTATGATGCATAAGGATCTTATCATCGTAACTCATTACTAAGTTTGCAAGGCAATTATGTTTCATGGGCTTCATCCAATTAGTGTTTACACTAATCATGCCACTAACATAAAGGAAAACCTTAAATCACTAACTAAGGTGATTGGTTTGCATTATTAACTTATATATATGCCTCATCCAATTTGATTAGCTCTAGGACATATAATAACATCTACCACTTGCACTAAGCCAATTGCTAATGCATCCAATGTCGAACTCTTTCAATTAGCAATTGTGTCACAACTTGGACAAAGCTTTAGTACTATTGTGAGAATATGTTTTGATTGCATTCATGATAATCTCATCATCAAAGTCATTAATTATTCAAATCATAATGAAACCTAGATTCTAATCTTATGACTAAGTTGTTACTTTAACAGCTATTAGGAATCTTTTATTAGCTTGTAAGCTAATGATCCAAATGTAACTCCTTTTGTGAGCCTAAACAGAAGAGTTTTTTTATGACCTTTAAGGTATAAACAAGCAATCATCTCTAGTTTGGAACACTTTCCAAATAACTATATTTTTTAACATTATGGCTATTTATCTCTAAGTCAAATTATGATTTTTAACTTTTAAAGAACCATAAAGGCCTTCCACTAAATCCTAAATAAGAAGATTTTAAAAAATTGGATTCGAAAAATATTTTTGAATCCTTTAAGTTATAGGCAATTTAGTATTCGCAATACTATTGCAAGTATATTTGAGAATAATGTGACCATATCATAAAAAATTCTATGATTAATGATTTGTTCAATGCAGACTGAATCTAAGCTTGACATCATATGCTAGCAATCATCCTCAATTGGCATGTAAATGCCAAAATAAACATATTATGTTTATGAATAAATCAAGATTATGTTTCATAAAAACTAATCAAGAAGGCAAATTTTGATCAATATAAACAAGGTTGCCATTACCTATGGTCTGTCTTCACTACTCATTTTATTTAGCCTTATAATATGCCAGTTCCTTACTTTGACAGGGTACAAATATCTAAGATATTTTTAGATACATTTTATGAATGTCAACTAAGTATCATAAGTAAATTAGTTCTAGTTGTTCAATCATTTGATAACCAGAGTCAATTTTTTGATAAATGATCATTATGAGTCTGATTCAATACAATTTGACCAATCTTTTTTTTCTGTTATTAAGGTGGAGAACTGAATCAAGAATTTTCTTTCTTTATCATCAATCGAATCACTATTCGTGACCTAGGATTTTATTTTATCATCAATCTAATCACCGATCACGTTTTTTCTTTTTTTTATCAATAAATAGATCTCTTTACTTGTACAACTTAGATTTCTCATATTTCTTGAAAAAATGATTCAATTGATGGGATTTGGTATGATACTTATGAGATCGATGATATCGATGAGATTGATATTCAAATGTTTTTTCTTAGCACGTATTGATTACATATTTAAGCACTAACTTCTAGGTATCATATACCAAGATAAGTGAATTAATCTCAGTGTATATCTAATATTGAGACTTTTATGAGTTTCTTAATTTTAATCATATCAAAATTTTCCTTGTAATATTTATTCAATTAATCTAGCTTACCACAATGTTGGCACATTCCTTTATCATTTTCATTGTTTTCCTTCAAAAGAAAGTATATGGATAATGCATGGATCATGATCCATCTAAAGTGCTTAGGTTATCCTAGAATATGAGGCTTGATTGAGCTACTTTCTGACATCTTGCTTAGGAATTTCTCCTTAAGGATGTCAAACCTTTAATTATGATTATCTTATAGAATAATTCATTAAGGTTTCATATGATTTCATGAGCTTAAATAGCCACTTCCTCCTTTTGAAGTTCAAGTGTCATACTAGCCATCATCACAATGTGGCTTGAACAAGGTTATCAATATGAACTTGGTAGACAGCCCCTGACCTAGTTGGCTATTCTTGGATATGCCATTCAATGTGGGACTAGTCAATGGATTCTGGTCCATTAAGCTTACTAGCATTAACTAAGCTACTTAACGATAATCTATAAATTATGTTGTGTTTATATCCATTATGAACCAAAACATTTTCAAGTTAATAATTTGCAATTTCAATCATTAAGGTTTTACAACTTTAATGATTGTCTCTATTATTTTGTCAAGATTATATCCCTCAACCATAATCTAAGAAGTTCAACATTTGAATCTTTTTAATGAGCTAGGCACCATTTTTTTCACTTTTACACAACCTTGAGTGACTCAACAAATCTCATAAAAGCTAATTAGGTAGGTAACTTAGTTTATCAATTTTATGCAATTCCCAGGTCAGTTAGGTGGTAACTCTTTACCTAAATGCATCATATGCATTTCACCTAACCATCGCCTCTAAAGTCATATGGTCAAGTGCAACACATCTGAACCATACAACAATAGTTGACCTGTTATTCATAACTCAAGCCGTTCGGTTAGAATGGGCCTTAAGCGACTCAAAAAGTCCCGCGACTAAAACCTAGGTATCTTATTATGAATAATGAAAGGGGTCGATCATGCTTAGGCATGGACTCAATATTTTACTATGGATTTACAATCATTTAACTTAGGTCTCATTACTTTGTTTGATTAGCATGTTTGGCATTTATTCAATAATATATCACATATATATAAATTCAAAAATAAATCTAACACATGTAATCTAATAGGATGATTATGGATTTAATCTATCTAGTTTCCTTGAGCCATTAGGAAACTTGATGGTCAAATTCCTGGGGATACGATACAAGTTCTTTGTAAATCTTAATGGTGATCTCCTTGGTCTTTTTCTCTTGGCATCGTCTTCTTAACATCTTGGATTCACATAAATACTAACCTTAACCTAAACCTAAATCTACAAATCGATATAACTATTACATATCATTGTAAGAAACCTTGAATTACAACTAAGAGAGCTAGGTGAGAAGAGCATTTACAACCCAGAATCAAAAAAGAAGGCAGGGTTAGCAAACTCTACTTATAAAATAAATAACAAGAGAAAAATTCAACCATCCACAACCTAGTCCTACTAAGGTCTAGTCTATGATCATCATCAAGCTAACATAATCATAATATAAACATGAAATTAAATAAACATAACCAATATCACTTAGTGATCTTATATGTCATTTGCATAAACCTCTTCAAACAATTTGAGATGATTTATCAAATTATTTAGAAATTTTGGCTCTCTAATTGAAACATTTTAATTAAATTCCTAACTTCTAGGAAGATTGTCTTAAATTAAACACTACCTAGCTTTTAGGTCATTTGTCTTAACTAGGAAATTATTTAACTTTTAGATAACTTTGTCTTAATTTGGACAAACCATCCATTTTAGAAAACTTATTCTCCAAAAACCATTTTAGGAGACTTGTTTGCCAAAAACAATATTTTAAGACACTGAATTGGACATTACCTAACTTTTAGGTTGTTTGTCTTAATTAGGAGATTATCTAAAATTTAAATAATTTATCATAGTTTAGACAAACTTTTAATTTTTTGTCTTAATTAGGACATGTTATATTTCCAAGTAGTTTCCAACTTTTTGAAGTCTTAGTTTTTTATCCGTATTTAATTTAATTACGAAAATAATTTTCTCATATGATTAGCATTTATTCTAATCTCATTAGAGCAAATCCTACTCTAAATAGGATTAACCATTTAGATTAGATATATTTTTCAATTAAACAATTTAATTGAATTTTAATTTCATGCTTATTACATAATCCAAATCATATCTTAAATAATTTAAGAAAATGTATACAATTGGATAATTAGGCTTTTGATCATAAGTAAGAGTTTTTATAGAACACAGCCTATTGAGAGTCCTATTTCAATTAGAAGTCTACTCTATGCATGGTTATCTTAGCCATCCTAATCCAACTCAAACACAATTGTCTTACTTCCACTAAAACTCTGAAAATCTAGCAAATTTGCATGAACTATTACTATCATGGACACTGCATCAAGGTCCTAAGAAGAGAGGCAGCAATGCAGCATGCCTCAGACACACCTAGTGCACTTTTTATGGCCAAAAATTGAAATGTTTTCAACTTTAATTTTAACTTCATTTTTCCAGCAAGTTTTATGAACAATTCATGATATTTTCAAGGTGGAAAACTTGGAAAAGAATGGCAATAATGGCTGCCTAAAAATCAACCCCATTAAAAACACTAAAACGGAGCCATCCTAACACTAGTCAACATTAAAATATTGACAGATGACTCTAATATCAATTTAATTAGAAAAACACATTTAAACTAATTAATATTGATAATAAACATGGATTAACTTGCTAGAAAAATAAAACTTGAAAAGAAACAATTTTTTAATTTTTAATTCTAGAAACAAATCAAAGCAACATCAAAACAAATAGAAAAGCTAAAAACATGTTAAGATTTTAATCTAAATTAATTAAAACAATTTTAATTAATCATTTAAATATTTTCAAACATGATTAAAGCCAAAAATTACATGCTGCCCAGATTTAATAAATTAAAGAAATAATTTTTCAAGAATTTTTTGAAAACTGAAAATTCACTAAATCAACACACAAATCAATTAGATTGATTATCACTAAGAATTGGCATGCTAGACCACATGTAATCTACAAACCTTAGGCTTTGATATCACTAAAAAGGGTATACCAAGCTCATTCATATCCATATAGGCATAAAAATTTAATCAGATTTAAAATTATGTAATGGAATTAAACAAAGAAACACTCGAATTTCCCCAAGATCTCTAGGAAGAGATATACATGTGATTAGACTACAATTTAAAACACAGATCTCTGGGAAATCATACCTTCTCAGAGACTCGTAATTCTAAATGTGTTGTTCCCTACACAAAGGCACCATGGGTTGATTACTATGATATTTTGTTGAGGCCACAAGCAGTATAAGTGTCCTACCTCTAATGGTGACCCACACAGATGCCTATTGGAGCCTTAATGAGGTTCAATGGTTCTTTGGTGCAAGCCATAAGGCTTCTTAAGCCTCAACTAAAAGGCATATAACCAACAGGTTTAGACTAAAAGCGATCGAAGAATAATTCTTTCACTTGTTATGCCAAAAAGGAGAGAAAACATCGTTATAGGGAAATAGCTATTTTTCGCATACAGGCAAACAAATCAAAAAATCATAATTTTTATTTCAATTGATTCTTTTATGATAGAAAATTGATTTTCCATTGTTCGTTGTGATCAAAAACATTTTCTAATCACTTAGGATGCAAATCTACATAATCAGGCTTAGGAAATTAGTGATTTTGGGATTTGGCCAATTTCACAACTTTTGTGAAAAAATAATCTCTCAATGCTAGAAAATAATTTTCTATTTTTGTTATGTCAAGAACAATTCAAGAACTCTCAGAAAATCCATGAAAATGCAAAGAGAGCTTAAAAAGTATAGATATTGCACCAAACCTTTTAAGAAAGTCCAAGGTTGGTCCTAGGGTTTTTTTCTAATGTTTCTTAGCAGCCAAAAAGCCTTAATAATATATTTAAATATACCTGAGCTAGGTTAGGCTTGACAAATGGGTCAACTTAGCCTATTACTAGCATACCTATAAGGTGGCCCCAATTTGGTATGTTTATTAGAGCCCAATTAAAAATATTTTAATTAGCCTGGCCAAGATTGGGCCGAATAGTAACTTATTTATATTTTAGCCTAATAGCACACCAAAGATAGCTATTCCATGCACTAACCCATTAGCAAGCCCAACTTAGAGTAGTTCATAACTAAACTCTCTTGACTTTATAATTAGGACTTTTGGCCTAACTCTTTTAATTTAGATGTTAGATAATTTAATTCATAATTAAATTTTCTAACCCCAAGTAAAATGATTTTTACTTCATGTAAATATTATTAAATAATTAATTAAATAATTTTTTAATTTTTCAAATACAATTATTTGGCTTTATTTAATAATATCCCTAAAGCCACGTTTATAAATAAACATTATTTTGATATGACATTCTTACCTTATTGCTATATTATTACATCTTTAATTAGATTTCATAAATCTACTTTACGTCTTAAATTATTCTTAATTGAACTAATTCAATTAAGTTCTCCTCATTATACATTTTATTTAATTAAGCTATACTTAATTAAATCATAGTTTTAATCTAATAGATCATCTTATTATGTGACTCATTAGGCTTCCATCATAACAACAATAAATATAATTACCCAATTAAGTGTTTTTATATTTATAAGCCAAGATTGGCCTATAGCAAGGCATGATGGCCACCTGATATGGAGGAAGAGTTAATATGACCTCTTCAAGAAGCCTTCCAGTAACCAACATTTCAATATACTTCGGTCCTTTCACCAGATATTTCGGAAAGACCATAAGTATAGTGCAATGGCTACTTATGTATCAATCCATATTAATTCCTGCAGCTTTTGATTAACCTCATGAATTTAGAGGAATAATTTCTCCCAAATTCATCATACATTGGCCAACGACTTTATCAAGTTAACTAAAGCCAAGAACATATGAGATATGTCTTCAACGTCACTCAGAGTGGTGAATCTTCATCATAACTCATTACTAACTTTGCAAGGCTATTATGTTTCATTGGCTTCATCCGATTAATCATTGCATAATTATATATCACACGATTAAGATGAAAGAAAACCTTGAATCACTAATTAAAATGATTGGATTGCATTATTTACTTATATATATGCCTCATCCACTTTGATTAGCTCTAGGGAATATACTAACAAGTTGCAATCTTTACTCTATTAATCTAGCTTTCCATAAGTATGGCTTGTTTATTTATTATATAATTTGTCTTTCTCCATAAGAAAGTATAATGATAATACAAGGATCATTATGTATGACACATTTAATGTGCCAAAGTCTTGAAATATATTCAATTACATAAGGCCTAACTTGGCTACCTTCTGACATCTTGCTTATGAACAATTCTTTAGGGATGTTGAACCTTTCATTATAATTGTCTTTATTGAACTATTCATTAAAGCTTCAAATGGGCACTAACTGCCACTTTCTCTTTTTTCGGAGTTTAGGTGCTCAACCAATCATCATCAGAATATGACTAGATCAAGGTCATCTTTATGAACTTGATAAGCTACCCCTATCCTTGTAGGCTTTTCTTGGATCTACCATTTGATTCTTATGTTAAGACAATCTTAATACTATGGAACTATATAGTAGAGTTTAGCCTATTATTTATTAGCATTAAGTATGCTATGTAGCGGTATTTCAATATTTAATTGCCGATAACATATATAATGTAATCATTTAGTCAAGTTTTAATACTAGAATGATTATTCTTTATTCTTATTTTTTACGAAATTATAGCCCTTAATAATAATATGAGAAGTTCAACACTTGAATCTTCTTAATGAGCTAGGCACCTCTTTCATTCTTACATAACCTTAAGTAAACAAATTATGCAAAACTAATTTAGTAGGTAACTTAGTTTACCAATTGCATCTCCATGTAACTCCTAGATCAGTTTGGTGGTAACTCTTTACCTAAATACAGCGTATGTATTTCTCCTAACCATCGCCTCTAAGCCATGTGGTCAAATTGCATGCATCCAGACAACACAACCTTAGTTGAGTAAAACCTATTAATTATAACTCAAGCAGCTCGGGCAAAAGGGACCTTGAGTCACTCAACAAATCCCATGGTCAGAACTTAGATATCTTGTTATGATTAATGGAAAATGTCTAATCATGCTTAGGCATGGACTAAATATTTTAGAAGGGATTTTAATTAATTAATTGATTAGGTCTCATTGATTTGATTTTGATCGCATTGCATTCACATTTATTTTAGGCACATACATATCATATATATATCAACATAAAATAAATACAGTCATGCAATCCTACATAGATAATTATGGACTTTTATCTAAGTCTAGTTTCCATAAGACATTCTAAAACTAGTTGGTTAAAACCCTAATACACCTTATCGAGTCTTCACAAGTCTCCATAGTGATCTCCTCAGATTTCCCATAGTGCTTTTGATCAAAAAATCAATCTAATTTATTTTGTATCTCTTGCTCAATGAGAAAATGGGTCAGATTCTATAGGATCAAACCTATGGGACTTAAGGAACGATGGAAGGGAATAAAATAAAAAAATAAAAAAAAAGGAAAAATAATAAATAAGTAAATAAAAATAAGGTAGAAGAACCCAAATTTCAAATGAATAAATTCAAACTTGAAAATGATATTTCTGATTCTCGAAGAACAAAGGGCAAAGGGATTATTCAATGCGCCATCTTCTATTTACATTTTTGGAAAAATAAAATTCCCTAAACTAACCTAATCCTAAATCTAAAACTATGTAACTTTTACATATGTTTGGAAAAATAACTTGAGTCACATTCGAGGGGAGTTAGGTGAAAAAAGAATTTTACAACTCTAGAATGAAATAGAAATAATGCAAGGTTCACAGACCTTATTTAAAATATAAATATCATAAAGAAAGAATAAATCATACATTCACCTAGTCATATTAAGGTCTAAGTCCATAACCATCCATCATGCTTTAGCAAATTGTAGCATAATATTATATAGCTAATATCACATGGTAATCATATGCATTCAATGTATACGTGTAAAAAAACAAGTTTATTACACTTAACAAAGCATCTATAAGAATTGGCCAAAAGATTAAAGATATTTAACCTATTTCCTAACTTTTAGGATACTTGTCTTAAAATAGACACTTACCTAACTTCTAGGTGATTTGTCTCAACATGGACAAATACTTCATTCCATGCTTTAGTGTTTCCAAAATTGACATTTTAACAATTAAAATATGATAATTCATTTTAATAAACAATTTATATATAAAAAAAATCTATTTCCAAATTTTAATTCTTTACAAAATTTGCAAACAATTACAAGATATGTTGTCTCTAGCCTAACCATATTGAGGCTAGACAATACATGTTGTATCACACCATGTGGCTGATTACAAAGATGGATCCAATCAAGTACCTCTTTGAAGCACCAGCATTGTCAAGTGAGATAGCTAAGTGGCAGGTCTTGTTATTGAAATACGATAGACCTAGATGCCACTGTCGAGTTTCTAGAAAGCTAGGCACTTGATAATTATCAACCTTTAAATTTTGATTTCCCTAATGAGCATTTGATGAATATCTTAGTTGAAGAAGAAAGAAAATAGCATAAGGAGATAGTATGTAAGCTATAGTTTGATGAGGCCTCAAATGCTTTACTTTATGGAATTGGCCCAATTATGATATCCCTGGAAAAAAACTACTATCCTTTCACTACTAGATTAAACTTTAATTGCACAAATAATAAGGCAAAATAAGATGTGTGTTTATGGGACTCTGGGCAAGCATAGAAAGAAATGCTAGAATGTTTCATGTCTAAGAGGATTCAACATTGGTAATTTATCGGCTACGTAGGGAATGGGAAATCTAAGATTTCAAGTTGTTTGCAACATCAAAAGTTGATTTTAAAATTACTAAAAGAGTTTAAGAAAATTGACTTTATCCATCTGTCTCTAAATGAAAATAAAATGGCAGATGCTTTAGCCATCTTTGCCTCGATGTTAAAAATGAATAAGGGAAAAGAAGTGACTCCAATTCAGATAAGTTTATATGAGTCTTCTGCACATTTTCATAATGTCAAAATGGAAACAAATGGTCTTCCATGGTATTACAACATCAGAAGATATCTCAAGGATTGAGAATACCCAAACAATGCCACCAAAAATGACAAAAGGACTTAAAGAGGTTGGCAATGAGTTTTGTTCTAGATGGTGAGATTCTCTATAAGAAAAGTCATGACCTGATTTTGCTAAGATGTATGGATGCTTTTAAAGCACAAAAATATTGGAAAAAAACCACGATAAGGTTTGTAGAATTCATGCTAATAAACACAAAATGGCAATGCAAATCATGAGGCTAGGATACTTTTTGATGACTGTGAAGCATGACTGTGTCAAATATGCCCGAAAATGCCACAAGTGTCAGGTTTATATAGATAAGATCCATATGCCACCTTTATCATTATATATCATAAATGTGCCTTGGCCTTTATTAATATGAGGCATGGTCATTATTAGGCCAATTTCCCATAAAACTTTGAACCATCATTGTTTCATCTTGCTGGCCTTAGACTACTTCATCAAATGGGTCAAAGCAACCTCGTATGCAAATGTAACAAAAATAATGATATGCAAATTCCTGAAGGGTAACATCACTTGCCAATATGGAATCCTCGAAAAAATTATAATAGATAATGCCTCTAATCTGAAGAATAAAATGATGAAAAAGGTATGTACCCAGCTCAAAATCTCATATCACAATTTGGTGATGTGTCATCCAATGATGAATGGAGCAATAGAAGTAACCAATAAAAACGTTAAGAAGATTATAGGGAAGATGGTGGAAACCTATAAGGATTGGCATAAGAAACTCCCTTCACCTTCATGGCTGATTGAACTTAAGTCTAGACTTCAATTGAAGCTACCCTTTACTTATTGCTCTATGGCACAGAGGTTGTTCTACCAATTGAAATTGAGATCCCCTCACTTCAGGTACTAATAAAGACCAAGTTGGAGGAAGCTAAATGGCTTCAGGATCATTATGAATAGTCGGATTTCATTGAAGAAAAGAGGTTGAATGTGATCTAACATGGATAAATGTACCATAAAAAGATGATGAAGGCTTATGAGAAGAAACTACACCTAAGGAAATTCCACAAAAGGGAACTAATATTAAAGAAAATCTTGCCCATCCAAAAGATCCACGAGGCAAATGAGCGCTAAATTGGGAAAGACCTTATAGAAAGTGTTTTCAGAAAAAGCATTGAATTTGGTATAAATAGGCAAGGATACTTAATCGAACCCCATGAACTCCGATAATGTAAAGAAATAATATGCCTAAATGGCAGAATTTAAAAAAAAAAATTCAGATGAAAATCTAGAAGGCATCTCAATAAAATGAGGTGATAAAAGGAAGAGGTTTTGAGTTAAAAACCTAAAAAAAGGTAGCTTAAACATTTGGAAAAGAATAAACAAGACATTATTTGTTAAAAGTTTAAAAGCTAGAAAAATGAAGGTACAGTGTAACCAAAAATATCTTTGAGAGATTAATCTACACAAGAGCAAAAACTTCGTTCCAAAAAGACTTTTGAAGAGTTAAATGGAAGATTTCGTCTATCTGAGTAATACCTAATTTCTTTTTGTACCTCACCTTTATTTTTGCTGAAAACCTAATATTGTATCTCCTTCTCTATCTAAAATACAAATGCATATTTTTATCCTTAACTTCATTGGATTCCTTTTTAGTCATGCTACATTTCTACTAATGATGCTTAACAATTTAAAGAAAAAGCAACAATAAGATTTCTTTGCATTACTTTGGAATTAGGTCAAAACACTATAGAGACCTTAGTCAATATTTCAATTCTTTAGACACTCTAAGAAGGATTAAAGTAAATGAATAATACGCTTAAATAAAACTTAAGAAAAGGAGTTTGGAAGACTTAGTTAAAAGAAAATGGTCATTGATAAGCAAAAAAATAAATCTTTTTAGAAGATTCCTTGGAAGAAAGGTCAAGTATAAGCACAAATAAACCCTACCAAAAGAAAGGTCAAGAAATATCTGCAACATTTTCTAAAGATGCCTTCAAATTAAGTGCAAGTGCAGGCTCACTTTGCTACAACATTTTCTGAAGATGCCTTTCACTCTAAGCACAAGCACCAATTCACCCTACCAAAAAGAAAAAAAAATCTGCAACATTTTCTAAAGATGCCTTTAACTCCAAGTACAGGTACACCTTGCCAAAAGAAAAAAAATATCTATAACATTTTCTAAAAATACCTTCAACTTCAAATATAGGTCAGATTGGAGGCTGTCCATAATGAATACCAGGAACTAGTAAATTAGAAATAAATGCCATCATGAGAATTCACCATATGCATTCTGCATGCACATTTTTCTACATGGAGATCAAGACTATGCATGATATTAGAGAAAAGCAACAACCAATCAGTATGCCCATTCGCTCAAAATCAAAGGACAAGTCTTACACTCCTTTCAAATGGGTTGAATATCAACCATTATTTCCCTCCGTTGACTATCATGGTTTCCCCCTAGTTAACTCTTTCAACTTAGGTCCTACCCTAGTCATTTCTGTTGACTTTTATAGTTTTGCTCTTGTCAACTCTTTTAACTTAAGTTTTGCCTTGGACACTTTCATTAACTATCATGGTTTTGCCCTGATCAACTTTTTTGACTTAGGTTTTGCCTTGGTCTTTTCATTAACTATCATGGTTTCACCATGGTTAATCCCTTTCAACTTAGGTTCTACCCTAGTCACTTTCTTTGACTATCATGTTTTGACCCTGGTCAATCCCTTTCAACTTAGGTTTTGCCCTGGTTACTTTTGTGACTATCATATTTTGACCCTAGTCAACTCTTTCAGCTTAGGTTTTCACGCTGATCACTTTCATTGACTATCATGGATTCGCCCGATTCAACTCTTTCAATTTAGGTTTCACCTTGATCACTTTCGTTATGATTTTTCCCTAATAAACTTTATTTACTTAGGTTTTGCCCTGGTCTTTTCAGTAACTATCATGGTCTCATCGTGGTCAATACCTTTTAACTTAGGTTCTACACTAGTCATCTGTATTGACTACTATGGTTTTGTCATGGTCAATCTCTTTTGACCTAGGTTTCACCTTATTCTTTTCTTTTACTATTATTGTAAGTTTCAACCTGGTCAATTTTTTGAGTTAGGTTTCACCTTGGTCACACGTTTAATTTAAGGTTTTGCATTAGTCATACTCTTTTCAATATTGAATCTCCCATCAGAACTTTTATGTTTCAAAGCAAATTTTTTAAAATTTATTTTCCAAGACTTTATGGCCCAAAAAAAAGGTTGTCTATTATCTTTGCCTTGTCCCTAATTCTCAGCAACGACTAGAGAGGGGTAGTTGTAGATACCTAATTTTGTTCAGGCTTTTTTTTTTACAGTCCTAAATATTCAAAATTGAGAATTTAGCAGCTGCACTAGTGGGGTTCAACCTCCTCCAAGCAGATCGGGCATTTTTAAGACCTACTTAGTCATGCTTAAATGGTCGTTCGTGCACATGACAAAAAAAATTATAGTTTTGAGTCATAGAAAACAAATCTTTAATAAAAAAAATCAAGGAGAAAAATTAGTTTTTAAATACCACTTTGTCAAATTTTTAAATTTAATTTTGATATGATACCATAGTCAAATTTCTCATTTTTAGGGATTTTTCAAAAAAAAATTTGTGAAGCTTGGTAAGTCGACCGTCGTTTTTTTTTACTGATACTTGTGTAGTATGTATGTTGATACCCACTTTGAAAGCTCTAATATTTTTAGGAAAAATTTGTATTGGCATTTCATACCACAAGGTGACAATTTGTCCAATCTAGTACTTAGTTTCAAATTTTTCATGATACTGCAAGTGTCTTGCTCGCAAAATTTTTTCCAGTAAAATTTGCTCTGGATTTCAAGTTTTCATCCTCATTATTTTTATTGATTAATATTTTGAGTAATACATTAAATTTCTTCTTGGACCCTCATATTTTTGAATTTTCTTGCTTTTACATATATTTTTCAAATTTTCATAAAAAGCTTTTTTTAATTGATTTCCTTCCTTAGGAATTTTTCCATGGGAATTTTTATTTGAGTTTTTCATATATTTAATATTTTCTTATTTATTTTTCTTTTATTGGCCAAGAAAATTTTCCAATTCATAGGCTTAAAAGTTTCAAATTTAGATAATGGGACTTAAAACTCATATATTTTTCAAGAAGCCTAACGAGCTCACCAAGCCCATTGTATTTTCTTTGAAACCTAATAAGCTTGTTTCGTATTATCCAACAAGCCCATTTGAGATTTTACATCGAAGCCCACTTATCTCTCTAATATTTTTATTAATTTTTTTAGGTCAAAAAATTTATATGGATATTTAATTGGACCTCTCATTTGATTAAGTTTTTAATTGAATTTATCATTGAATGTATAATTTTTTAATTTGTAACAATTTAATTCTTTTAATTGATTTTTTTATATAATTCTTAATTAAGATTGATTGTAATTATGATCGTATTTATTTCTTCATTTTCAAAATTGTGTTTATATTTATCTTACTTTTAGAATTTGATAATTTGGTTACATGAGAATTGATTTCGTTGGAATTGAATTTTTCCTAACTAATTTAGTTTGATCCTAACTATTCTATTAGCTAAGATCTTAATCATCATGAAGCTTATAGAATAATATGATGACTCATGCATGATATTATGGCAAAAAGACAAAAACATTAAATTGATTCTCATCTAAACCAAAAAATCTAAAAATGATAAAATAAATAAATGGAAATTTGTCCAAGGGAGATTTTTTTCTCCTTTGGCCGAATCCTCCCCCTTATAAATACGGGGAGGATGTTTTGTTTTAAGCCTAATGGTTCCATAGCAAAACTTGGTTATTTTTCTTAAGAATTTTCAAGTTTTTTCCAAGTTTCTAAACTTTAAAGGTAGTTTCTACCTAGAAAGTTTTTGATTTTTGTCTATTTCCTTCATATTTCTTCCTTTACGTGAGCCTTGTGACTACTTGTGCACAGGGATTTTGATCCATGTTTAAAGGCTAAATATGAAGGCCATGAACAATTTTTGTGATTTAGTTGATAGATTTGATTTTTCTTAACAATAATGTGATTTTTAATAAAAAAAAATATATGTTTTATTATGGAAATGATGTTATCATAGTATATACACAATTTTGTGATATTTTCCTTTCATATGGATTGTTGATAAAGTATGTTTATATGTTCATTTTTCTCATGATTTCATGCATGTTGATGATGATTTGAGCTTGGTGGAAAGTAGGAGATATATTTGTGTTTTTATTCATGAAACTATGTTGAGAAAAAAATTATTCTTAGTTGTTGTTGATGATGGTAGAATATAATTGTGGCCTTTGGATGAATTTTCATTCTTGTTTTAGTGATGTTTAAGACTATTTTGTGATGACTAAAAGTTGTGGAGCCAAAAGAATAACTTTTGCAAATTTTTAAAGGCCATGGAAAGGTATTTCCATGCTTAGCCAAACTTAAAGGTTTTTCGTAAAGTTTTTGGATTTTTTTGGGTCATTTTGTGATTTTAAAAATTTAAGGGTTAAATTGTAAAATCAAAAAAATTATTTTGAGGGCCATGTTTGCTTGGCTGAATGCTTGGTGGTTCCTTTAGGAGTGTTTTCACACATTTTTAACATGTTTAAATGTATTTCATACATTTTTAGCCTTTTAAGGGCCATTTCATAATTTCAGAAAGTTTCGTGACCAATTTGTAAAAATAGCAAAAGTTTGTTCCAAGGCCAATGGTTCTTGGCTGAATGGTTTTAGTGATTTGGTAAATTTTTCATGTTAATTTCAATGTGTTTGATATTTGTTTTTTATTTTAAGTCATATAGGGATTGAAGTGAAAAAGTAGAAAAGTTTGGAGTTTATTAAATAAATCCTTGTATTTTACTATTAAGTGAATCATTTCAACATCAAATTACCATTTAGGTTATTTTGGACATTTTAAGAGCATTTCTAGCATTTTTAGCCATTTTGGGGCCAAAATGCAATTTTAAAAAAATTTAGGGACTTATTAGTAATTTTTTGTATTTTAGGTTAAATTTGATGTCTATGGTAGCCATTTATGGTATAATTGTCATTTCATGATTTTTTTTTAGTCCTTTAGTGTTTCTAGGGTACTTTCATGTTGAAAGTAAACCTTAGAGATATTTTAGTAATTTATCTTATAATCGAGCCCTACATAGTCATCAAGATGCTTCCATATCAAAGGTGCATATTAGGAATAGGTTTATCCTTTCATGATATTTTCAAGTCTTTTAGGCTACTTGGATACTTTTACGTCGAAGGTATACCTTAGGGACATTTTAGTAATTAACCTTAGAACCAAGTCTTTTAGGGTCATCGAAGATATTTACATGTCAAAGGTGCACTTTAGGGGATATCTTGGTCTCTTCAATGAAACCCAAGTCCTTAGAGTTTAGTTTTATACTTTTCATCGAAACTAGGTCTTTAGGATAAGCTTTTATTATTTTTGATAAAATTTAATTTTTTTAAAAAAAGTAACGCATTGTCTCTGAACTAAAGTAATACATGGAATGTCTTTCCAGCATATGGAAGGGGTTTCACGGATTATTTTAATAACGTGATATCCTTATTTATACAAGTAAAATCAAGATTTTTCAAATTTCGTAAAAATAAAACCTTTTGTACTCATCCGAACCTTCGGTGGGGTGCAATTGATATTTTGATTTTTTAAATATTAAAAATCCAAAATTCTCAAATAGAATAATAAATTTAGTTTAGGAAATTTTTGAAATGCAGGAATTATAATTAAACACCGAATACCAAAAGTCAATAATGGTCAAGAATTAAATTAACATTTATTTAATGGGTATCGAATTTCGGGCATCATGAGAAGGATTGATTCTTACTCGTGATTGTAACCGACTTTCAAATCCTTTCATATGATTTCTGCTATTAACGTAGACCTCAAAGTTTGTTTTCGAGGGTATTGCAACCTTGAAATACGAACTCTGGTAGGTAACCAATCTTATGTAGCCAAAATAAACTAGTGGCGACTCTAAAAGAATTGATCGTTTCATAATGATAATTTAAAGTTCAGTCGAGTGAGTGATTCATTTCGATGACTCAATCCCCAAACATAAAAAAATAATGATAAATATAAAGGAACAAGGGATTCATCCATCTTTTAAATCCAATAGATCAAGGTTCACGTCCCATCCACGTTGCGACGCATGCTTGCCAAAGTTGGAGCTTAAAATAATGATGAATGTAGGCTTTGGCATCGCCCCTCCGTAACATTGCAGACTCTAATCTTAGCTCAGGCGTTCGGGTTGATGTTTACAAGAAACTATCTTCTCTTCTTTTTATTTTTTGATGCGCAAAAAAAAAAAAAAAAAAAACTCAAAAGAAAAAATAATAACAAAAACCTAAATAAAAGTGCTTAAGTGTTTTAAAATTTATTATTTAAAAACTCATAGTAGGTACATACTATTTATGTTTATAATAAAATTTACCTAAACAACTTATACATTTAAATTAAAAAATTGAGTGTACTGAATTTTAATAATCATAATTAGTATATTTTTATCGTTTAATGTTTTTATCTTAGAAAACACTAATGATTGAAAACTAACAAATTTTAACTACTGTAAATGGAAAATCAAATTTTTGGCCATCTAGATTGAAAATCATTACAAAAATGACGAAAGCACTGCACAATCTAGAGAGAGCATATAAAGAAATTTGGGCCATCTTACATAGAGAGTCAGACTGAAGCAGAAAAGGCGGGTTATTATTATTTTTTTATTGTTCTTTTTAAAAAATTTAAAAAGTTAGTGACGGCCATGAAAGTTCGCAGGGGAAGTTCTAACAACAAACGCTAATCTCCTTTATTGGAAATTAAAAAGAAAAATAAATTATCATCCCCTTTCATTTGCGCTCTCTCAGAGCACACAAGCACCCAACAAAAAAAAAAAAAAAAAAAACGTTCTCTTTATCTCTTATTTATCGAAATTAATTTTCGTTGCGGAAAACGAAGAAGATCGAGGGAAATTCTGCGTTTCTCCAAAAATGCATTTCTCCAAACTCGAAGATACACCGATGTTTCGGCAAGAGGTACGTGTTCTTTCCTTTTTTTTGGCAATGCTGCGTTTTTCCTTGAATCTTGTTCTTTTAGTAATTAATAATGGTTTAGTAATACGAAACACGATTTTTTTTTCATTTATATCGCACCCGCAGTTAAAATTTATAGGAGAATTTGAGGCGAAAAATACGGTTTTCTTGGATGCCATATTATTACGATCTCTGTATCTATTTTCCTATGCATTTACGCTTTACTAATTGTCATTTGGAAGTAATAAATCTTATAGGAATTTTACACGGTAATTGTCTGACATGGAGGTAACGAGGAATTTATTTGTGATTTTCGATGGCATTTTCCGTTTTGGAAAATTTTGTTTGCTCTTTTTTTCCCCCCTTTTAAGTGGTACCTTTTGTTGGGGGATTCGATTTCCTTTTATATTTTATTTTTTTTTTCAATTAGTGTAATTTAAGTGGGAATTGTATTTGGAATATTTAACGTTTTACAATGAATTTTATTATTATTATTATTGTT
The DNA here is from genome assembly GCA_038382065.1 of Adansonia grandidieri. Taxonomy (NCBI): domain Eukaryota; kingdom Viridiplantae; phylum Streptophyta; class Magnoliopsida; order Malvales; family Malvaceae; genus Adansonia; species Adansonia grandidieri. The sequence goes on along the minus strand of JBBYHK010509423.1, from coordinate 15,930 downwards.
ATTATTATTATTATTATTATTATTATTTGCACTATGCTTAGGTTAGTTTGTCTTATTTTATTTATTTTTTTATTTTTATATAAGGTTAGTTCGTTTTAGATACTGGTACTAATTGTTATATTGCTTGCTGAAACAGATACAATGCTTGGAAGAGAACGCCGAGTTAATGCGAGGAAGATGTTTAAAGTTCTACAAAGGATGTCGAAAATACACGTAGGTTTACATTTTTTTTTTTGTAGTTTGTGTAAATGCATTGCCTCAAGCATTTCCCATGCTTAACTTTGAAGTGAAAACGCTTTTCATTAACTAATAATCCCTTTTATTCATGTTTTATGGTGGTGTTATATAGTTTGTTGATATCTAGTATTAGTTCTACTTTGATAAAGCAGAAAACAGAAGCCCCTGAAAAAAAAAAAAAAATCCTGAAGGAAGAAAAACAGTAAGTGATGGAGGTAGGAGCAGCTCATAAGTTCTAATTCATAATTCTCAAGCAATGGCTCCATATGCTTTTCCTTCCCCACGCAGTTAAAAGGGATCTCCTTTGTGGCTCCATTCAAGCCTTTGTTAGACCTCAGGCCACTACTGAAGCGTTGGGAATGGGGCTGCGAGGAGATGAAGTGTTATTAGTTAATTGCAAATGTTGTACTTCTTAGTTAGACAAGAACTAGCAAAAGGAAGCTCATATGTTTTAACTGATGAGAGAAAGCATGGTTAGTTGTTTTTCTGTTTGTCCAACATGCGGAGAGTGCAGAACAAATATGAACTGTTACTTTGCTGCCCAAAAAATATTCTTTTCTCTAATTAATGTTACTTCCCTAATAAGGCCACTTATTATTGAATGATCACATGGTTGATTCCTTCTAAATACCAGAGAAGGGCTTGGAGAGGGGTATGACAGTGACATTGCTTTTGTAAATGCCCTTGAAACTTTTGGAGGGGGGCAGAATGATCCTATTTGTGTTGCTTTTGGAGGTACACATTCTAACTTCCTTCACCCCTTTGAATATGCCATTGAAAATGCTTTTGGAGTTAAATGCCCTTGAAAATGCTTGTTCTTATTTGATGTGATTTTGAAGCTGCCAAGATTGTGTCCATTTAAATATTGCATGGTTTTAAAATGGATTTATCACATCCAGGTATTTAAATTATGTTCGTGGCCACGTTTTCAGTCACATCGTGTTTATCGTGATTACAGATGTAATGGATGCTATCGCGGTGATAAAACTGTTTGTGTAGAAATCAGTGCTAATTATGAGTATTTCTCATTATGTGATAAAATTGATACTTAAGAGCAGATACTTAAAAAGAAATGTCTTGTTTCTTTTCTTGAAATAATCCTGTTTGCCTTTTTTTTTTACTTACTTCTTTATGCATTTATTATGTGATTTTGTTATTATGGTTTTACTTAGATTGATCTCGCTGATCTATAATCCGTCTGTCATGGTTGTTATATAAAAGGTAAGTTGGTTTGTGAGGTCTGGAAATGAAATAAATTGCTAACATATTACTGCTGTTCTTATTGGTGAAATTTCCTCAGGCCCAGTCATGACAAAATTCACCATTGCTTTGAGAGAAATTGGCACATACAAGGAAGTTCTTCGCTCACAGGTAGTGACTTTTGAGATTTTATAAGTGCCTTGTTAAAAGCTCCTATATAGCCTTTATATTCTATAGGCTTTGATTATTTAATTTAGTTATATGACTTAATTTTCTGTATGATTACTATAATCTATTAAGATTTGTAGTTGTAGAACATGTTTTCTCTTGAGCAATCATAGTGAAATTATGAATAATTACAAAGAAAAAGGATACTGCAGGTCCTAATTATGCACCTCATAACCAACCTTAATAATTTACAGCCAGGATTAAGCATGTGATACAATAGGAAGGGGATGGGATTGTCCTTCCAGAAACAAAAATAAATTCCAAAATCTAAATCTTCAGACTCAATTTAAGGAATTAACTAATTATTTTAATGATTTATAAGTTGGATTACTTTTTTCAAAAATTTGTTTCGACCTTAAATTACCTATCTAATTGTAATAGATCATAGTGTGAGGACCTTATGCAATGGACTGGTAAGTTGTTCATCAATCCTAATTTGTATTCTTATCTGGTATTCCCTTTATTTCCTTATGTGACACGCTTCGCTTTCAGTAAACTTTCATACAAATTCAGCTCTTCTAAGGTAGGCCATTCTCTGGCAATATGCTTGAGATTTCTCCTGCAATAGAAGGTTCATTTTGTTCTACATTAAACTTCGAAGTTGATTCTCCCTAGCAAAATAGATTTAGATGTGGTGAAACTCTTTCAATTAATTTATTTCCCTCTTCTAACACTTCTAATTTACTTTTCCAGATAGAGCACACGCTAAATGATAGGTTGCTTCAGTTTGTGAATATTGATCTGCAAGATATCAAGGTACCATTCAGCATATGATAGAGGTTTCATCGAAGTGCCTATCATCTAAATGAAGGACATTGAATTTAGGGATAATAGCTTGATTCTTTCCTTAGTTATCATTAATTTCAGCTCCGAATACAGTGTTTTTTTTTTGGTTATGAAGCAACAAAGCAATAATGGTTAGAGTTTCTCCTTTTTCCTAGTTCATTGTTAACCTGATTTAATGTAACAATATTGAGAGAGAGAGAGAGAGAGAGAGAGTAGTGTTAACTTTTACTTTTAGTATAACATGTTTTTTCTTGCTGTTGGAAAGGAGAAATTTAAATAAGAGGATGCTGTGGGCACTTTGATGATATTCATTTTACCGACATGTAACATTGAAAAGTCCTAGGGTACTTTTGAGAACAGAATAGTGTCATTAATTTCTTATTGGCCAGATTCATAATTGATAAATTTTATTATTCCTTCTCATATGTGACTGAGAGGGATAATGTCTGTTGTTCTCTTCTTTTAATATCTTCTGCCTGGCTACAAATGTGTCTCCTGCTTCTAGATCACTATGGATTGGGGTGACCAGATTCCATATGAGTTCTTCACTCAAATACTGGATCGAGTTGATCCATTACAGTCTTGGTGATGTTAACTGCTTTCTCATATTTTCTGACCTGCTGTTGAACCGATGTTTCAGGATGCCAGAAAACGTTTTGACAAGGCTTCACTTATATATGAGCAGGTGAGTTTTAAAACAAAGTGTTACACATGCTTCTCTTTTTCCTTTTGATTTTCAATATTTCCAGTTATAAGGCTGCATTTAATCTTTAAGCATCATGATGATTATTTTGTAAATTTATATTCATTGATAAAAGATTGGCAGAAGGGACCTTGAATCATATCACATCTTGTTGAAAATAGGAGAATACCAACCACTTTTTGATATGCTATTGCAAATTTCAGAACACCATTCTAAAATTTCCCATTTTGATATTATGCTCAAAACCAGGAATGAGAGTGATGGTAATAGGAAGCACCATTCTTATACAGAGTTAAAGTCCTTCCATAAAATAGGATGTTGACTTGATCATAAAGCCTCTGTTTGTTTGTTTCATTTGTTACTTGCTTTTGGTTTCTGAAGCATAAGGCAAAAGTGTGTTTGGAAAAGACTAACAATGCTATTTTAAATAATTATAAATAAAAAAATGAAGGTTTCTACATATCAAGATGGATTATTTTTAATGAAATCATTATGCTTGAAAAGTATTACATTTTAATCAATGGTTTTACTTTTTCACCATTTGCATTTTAGCAACTTTGATGAAGCAAATTGCAAATAGCTAAAGCAACAGCCAAGTATACCCTAAATTGAATTTTCTTGGCAATTGGCTGTAATAACTTGATATCCATATAAGTAATGCACGTATACGAATTCATTTAGGATGAAACAATTAGTTTTGTGCAGTTATTGCTTTATAACATCCTAGCTGGTATAATCTTAATGATGGCAAACTGGTGCTATTCCTTATTTTGCCTCACAGGCACGAGAGAAGTTTCTGTCTTTAAGGAAAAGCACTAGGATGGATGTAGCAGCAGCCATAGAGGAGGTAATACAATATTAACTCTCTTGACCCAAAGGATTATTTTTACAAGTGCTTAAATTTATGAACTATGTTGTCATGGTTAACCATTATCTTTCAAAATCTAATATGGTAGAGAGACATTCCAGGAATTGCATACTGCAAGAACCTCATTTGAACATGCACGTTTCAATCTGGTAACATTCTTTTGTTAACAAATGCATGTTCAATTTTATATGTATTTCTTTATTGGAAGTTGTAATTATGCATGTTCTGCTATATCCAGGTTAGTGTTCTATCCAAGTTTGAAGCCAAAAAGAGGTTTGAATTTTTGGAGGCTGTTGGTGGGATGATGGATGCTCAGCTTCGATTCTTCAAACAGGTATTGAAAATGTCATTTGATGACAGCTCATCTTTTTCTAACTGATATGTCATTGGTAAGTTCAACTTCTGGAGGCTTGATCTTTGCAGGGATATGAACTCTTACATCAGATGGAACCCTTTATTAACCAGGTTCGTCATAGTAACTTTTCCTAATATAAGATGAAAAGAAAGATAAATTACACCTTTTATCATATTAAAATGTGAAGATTTCTCTCCTCCAGTTGATACTGCTTTAAAATTTGAAAACACATCGAAGGAAGTTACAAAAACTAGCTGCCAACACTTTTGAAACTAGAGAACGTAGATGATACATGCTCTAAATTTTTGCACCTTGCTTTTCCTCACAAGTCACACCTTAGAAAGAATCCAACAAGAAACCCATTCTAGGTAAGACGGTTAGTTGTTTTGTAGCTTGCAGAGAACCAAATCTTTGATCTATTTTACCCTCTTCCTTGTTCTCAGCAATTCGTAGCAAAAGGTTGGAAGGGGTGCAAAAAAAATTAGAGCCCTCACAGCATGCGATCAAAATACTTATTGTCCAGCTTATGCATATATCATTAAATGAAGAGAAATTCTTGTTGCCAGTGTCTGCGAGTGACCAGAGGTAATATAACCAAAGCAACATTCCTAAACTTGAGAAGATAATATATGAGAACACAGAACAAACTATTTTAGACTATAATGATGAATTAAGCTGTTCTACCCTGAGGATTTTACACACAGTTGCTTTAGATTCTTCTACATATTAAGACTAGTAGTGAATATAGGAGCTTATGCCAGCTAAGTATCGTTGTCATCAATAAGTGGAAAGGTGATTTGTCCTTAGGTACTTCATGACACATCAATGAAGCTAATGTAAGTTTTGTCATTGCTAGCTACCTGCTTAAGAGAGACTGATTTTGGCTTCAGAAAAAAGTATGATAAGATCCCAGATAAGATCCCTTTCTAATCTGCTTAACTGCCAACAAACTGATGCTTTCATCCGTCCAATCCTGTGCCAAACTTTTATCCCCACTAATAAAAAGAAAAACTTTGCCTCGAGAGCGTATTATTTATTTTCCCTCTTTTTCTACACCGGAATCCAGTTCACTTTCTTGATTTGAGGTCCTCCTCTCATAAAAGTTCCCATAATCAAGCAATTCATTGGGAAACTTAAAATGATTTTCTTTCCTGAGGATATATATATATATATATATATATATATGTTTTCTCAAGTTTTCTGCCAATGAAGTTTTCCTCAGGAGCTCTTTTCCTCCAGCCCTGAACTTTTGATATCTCGTGATCAGGTGAATATCAAAAACTAGTTTTTCTCGGTTTCAGGTCTTGGCTTATGCACAACAGTCTAGGGAATGTTCCAACTATGAGCAGGCATCTCTAAGTGAAAGGATGCAGGAACATATCAGACAGATTGATAAAGACAGTAAGCTGTCCGTATCTGGCTATTTTAATCCTCCTTCGGCAGATGCTATGCGACCTTTTGCAAGGGGTTCCCAAAAAGTTATTGAGGTAGTTATGCAATCTGCTGCAAAGGGAAAGGTAATATCTGATCTGTTACTCATTTAACAAGCTTCCCTTAGAGAATCTTACCTTAGTTTGAATTTAATGTTATTTATTCTTGAGGAGCTTCTTTACATTTCCATAGCTAATATTACCTTTTCTTAGGTTCAAACCATACGACAAGGTTATCTTTCAAAACGTTCCTCAAACTTGAGGGGTGACTGGAAGAGAAGGTTTTTTGTTCTTGATAGTCGAGGGATGCTGTACTACTATCGTAAACCATTTGCCTGGTCTTCTGTAAGTCACTGGATGGAAGATGGTTAATACCATGAGGGCCATAAATTTCGCCTCTTTCCTTTTTGCTTTTTTCTTTTCCTCCTACTAAATGTTAGTCATTCAGGCGGCTGGAAGTCAGTCTGCTATACAAAGGAGTGGTTCCTCTGAAAGTGGTGCTGGCCTACTGAGTCGATGGCTTTCTTCTCATTACCATGGAGGTGTACATGATGAAAAGCCTGTTGCACGTCACACTGTAAACTTGTTGACATCAACAATTAAGGTTGACGCTGATCAGTCAGATTTAAGATTTTGTTTTAGAATTATCTCACCAACAAAAATCTATACATTACAGGTATTTGTTCAATACTTCAATTTCACGGTAAATAGTAACCAATGCTTTCATTTGTGACTCTGGTTTTTTCTTGCAAATGTTTAGTTATTGTTAAGTTTAGACATGCTTAAATATTTAGCAGTAAATTCTCAAAAATGATCGCTTGATAATGCAGGCGGAGAATGCACTAGACCAAAGGGATTGGATTGAAAAAATAACTGGAGTAATTTCTTTGTTATTGAGTTCCCAAACACCTGAGAAGGTAGTTGACAGAATTTTCTTCTGGGGAAATAGGGGAAGATGCACCTAATTATGCCTTCTTTCTTTTTACTCAACCAAAAAATAGAATAGATATGAATCTGTTTAATTTTCTTTAAAAAAAATTATTTTCTTGAATTGGGAAAGGGGGCATTAGTCAGGTGTTCCTCACTACTTATACTCTAATTTCTTTATCAATGTAAATGACCATATAACATTTATGTCAGTGTCTCTCTGCTTACCCCACGGGAAGTGGTGATAATTGCTCCATTAGTGATGTTAGCTCACTAGCAGATTCCCCTGATGCTTATCAGACAGCAGCGGGGGAACAGACATCTAAGAATCTCTCCTCTGGAAGTCATTTAGATATATCTAGAAGTTTGGAGCATCAAGAATATTGCACGAATAGCGAAAAGCCAATTGATATCTTACGAAGAGTAGCTGGGAATGATAAATGTGCTGACTGTGGTGCAACTGAGCCTGACTGGGCATCTTTAAACCTTGGTGTACTCATATGCATTGAATGTTCTGGAATTCATCGCAATCTTGGTGTACATATATCAAAGGTTTGTCATATATATGTGTATTTAGAGAACCTTATGTCTTTCTATGGCATGATATTTGCTATTCCTTTGATTTTTTTTTTTTTTTTTCGAAAAAAGCTTTTGGCTGAGTGATTGGACCATTCAATGTGTGAGACACAAACCTTACAGAACAGCTTATATATTATGAACAATTTGTCTGGGATATAGAAGGATCTACTTAGCTGAAGTATCTTTGTTTTTGTTTGTAAGTGAGAGTATTTACTTTAGATTCAAGTATCTTGTGAAAATATAATTAGCAAAATGCGTTTCAATGTTGAGAATCTGATAGTTCACTGAAGAATTATGAATAACTAACTGCATATAGGGTCTTTAAATCCCTATAATTTATGTTAAGACAGTACTACAATTGCAGGGTGCTGTTGATATTTTGAAACTTTTATGCAACATTGGAAAAACAAAGAGCTTAGAAGGAAATTAAGCATGCCTCATACCAATGAGAAAGAAGACAGAAATATCTTGTTTTGGCTTTTCTAATTTATGAATGTAACACTTTATTTTTGTTTTCTCCCCGTATCCCTTCTACATCTAGTTTTGTCCTTGTGTTCACTTTTGCTTGTACTCAAATCTAAACTAACACATCTTCCTTGAGGCAAGCTAGATGACTTAATGTATATGATGCATTAGACACTATCCTTGTGTACGTTTCTGAATATACATGGATGATGCAAAAATAAGAACAGAGGCTACTTTTTTAGTCATGTTATCAGGTTTGTTAATATAAAACTAATTTTACTTGGTCTGAGGACTCGAAACATTTTGCACCTGGCTTTCTTTTAGGAGTGGACTTGCTATCATTTTTGTACTATATTCATGCATTGGTTATTTGCTTTATGTTTTTTATTTATTTTTTCATTTTTCCCCTTCTGGTATCTCCTATTCATGCAGCTTATATATAACCTTTTACTCAGGTAAGATCGTTGACACTTGATGTTAAAGTGTGGGAACCATCTGTCTTGGCCTTATTTCAATCACTGGGCAATATCTATGCAAACTCAATCTGGGAGGATTTGTTGCACTCAGGACGTGCAAGAACTGCTACGCCTTTGGGGTAAGTAAAACATGCTTTATCTGATTAGGCAACTGTTTCTATTCTGATTCGTTATTACTTCTTGTTGGGTAGTTCTTCAAACTCTGACGGACATAAGCAGCTTCTCTCAATGAAACCTAGTCACAATGACCCAATTTCAGTGAAGGAGTTGTTCATTCATGCAAAGGTGTTGCCCTTAATAATTTAGTTTCTTCCTCACGATTTTTTCTTATTATCTATTCCCAAATGAGAATGCATCAATAATGTCTGCTTAACTTGATTTAACCTTGCAGTCAATCATTCTTCTATGTAATTTTTGACATGTTGCTAGATATTTGCAACATTAAATCTCTAGTCCTGTCCCATTTTAGTTAAAAGGCTTTCTTTTTTCCTGGAGAAAATAAATTTTAGATATTTCAAAATCATTTGAAACTTATCAGTCTGCACAACAATTCCATGAATCATTCCCATTCGCTAAATTCATTGCCCATTTTTACTTGTTCTGGATGTAAATTTTCTAAATTTACCACCTGTTTAAAGGTTGTTGCTAGGTAGTTTCAACCAAACATTGACTGCTAGGATCACTTGGAGACCATTAGTTCCTATTATTGGCCCAATTGTCATCTGAAGACACTTAAGCATGTCAATATTTCCTTGTCTTTGGAACATATGTGGCTAATGGAAGATAGCAAGAGTAGATGAGATGATGAAGAAGAAAGAGCTAAAATCGTAGCAGACTGCTCGTCAAAGGAAGAGGAAAGTTGGGACTTGGCTGTAACCTCTTCACTCTTCATTTCTTTTCTGAAAACTAAGAGAACTGTATCCAGGACAATGACTAACTTCTTGACGAGATAAAAGAACTCATTTAATAGCATCAAAAAAGTCATTGAGAACCCTGTATTTGATTTGAGACACAGATATAGAGGAACTAGGCAGTTAATTTAGGTGTCCCGCTAGACAAAATGATATCTGAGCCTGGCTGTTTAGAAAAAAATCAATGCTTGCTCTTGGGACCAAATAGGAATGGCTAAACATGCAGCTTCAAGGTGACTTCATTTTGTTATTTAAAATGATAATCTATTTCTTTGCATTCTGTTCAATGTCTGAATCTGTTTCCTTTTCTTATGCACTTTTGGATTCAGTCCTAGAAACCTCAACTATCACCCCTAATTTTTTTTCTTCTCTGTCATTTTATCTTACCCTGAAACGTCCGATTGTTGCAGTCTAAAATTTTGTTCATGTGCATCACTAGTTCAATTACATATTCTGCTGCTTTTACATACTAAGATGTACAATTGTCTGATTAAATTTAGTACACATTCATAACTTAATGCTCAAGTTGTCAATACATTGCTTGAGTAATATTTGGTGGGCAACTTTATGCCTGTGGTAATAGGTTTTATAATTTTTTCTTCCGAATGTAGAGTTTACGGTTTCTGTTATTACAGTATGCAGAGAAAGCTTTTGTTCCTAAGATAAAGAACAGTCAGCATCTCCTTTCAGTGGCAGAAGAGGTGTCTGAAAGTATTCGTGCTAATGACCCAAAAGCTGTATACCGTCACATTGTTTGCTCTGGAGTAGACGTCAATGCTATCCACGGGAAAGCATCATACTGTACATCCTCACCTCTGTCCAGATTAATTTAATGGCAAGGCTTGAGAAAATCGCTTATCAAAACTTTGATTGCTTTGCAGGTGATTCTTTGCACCAGTCCTCAAGATATTTGAACTCATTAAATAGAAGTGAAGATCAGATTGAAAAGGAGTGTTCTGACTGTTGTTCTCTACTTCATCTTGCCTGCCTAACCACTGACATTGGCATGGTGGAGCTGCTGCTTCAGTATGGTGCAAACATAAATGCTTCTGATTCAAGAGGCCGGACGCCACTTCATCTTTGTATTCTTGACAGGAAATATGCAATAGCAAGATTGCTGCTTACAAGGTGATTTTTCATTTTCTGACTTTTTTTTTCTCTATTTGCGTTTAGGCAATCCAGCTCTTAAGTGTGCTCAGAACAGGTGGAACTTTTCTTTACTAATTTCATTTTCTTCGGTGTTCTTGCTTTCCGCATGGTGAACGTGACATTATTGCTGTAGATTCTCTTAAAAAAAATTGGTTTAATGCATTTGGTGAGCTACATGTTTCATTCCGTAGTTACATTGAGGTTATTTGCTTGTTCAATTTCCCTAGTTCACGTGCATCTGAATTGCTGGCCTATGGTTAGACTATATTCTGGCTCTTGTTATCATGTGGGAATCAGTATCTTACAACTTCTAAGATTACAAATATTATTCTACCAGTGTCACTGTTAACTTATGAACACTAATTTTACGATGTAATTTTGTGGAGAGCATCAGTATCTGGATATTATTTCAATATTTATGATTAAGCAAGGGCATGAAGGGCTACCTGAATGACTTTTTTTTTGGAATGAATTTCATATTTGCTTTTTAGTGGAAAATGTGCATTGGTAAGAACCAGTATTGCTCCCCCTCCTCCCCCCCCCCCCCCAAAAAAAAAAAAAAGAAATTGGAATAAAGGAAAACAATTTGGTTGTAGGTTATGAAAAATCCTGTTAATGCGTACACTATCACTTGGACGGGCAAGGGACAAGGGCAACATGGGCAAGGGCAGGATGAAAGGTTTCAGGATTAAACATGTTTTTGTGCCCTATTTTGGTCCCCTTTTCCCATCATTTAATTTGTTTACATTAGTTATACATCCCTGTGTCTGTCTGTGCAACTTACAGTTCTGGAATTGCAGGGGAGCCAATCCACATGCTGTAGATGGAGAAGGTAACAATGCTCTTCAGCTGGCATCGGTATCAGGCATCGATGATAATGAAGTTTTGGCACTCTTAACAGACACAAACAGATAGTATATACTGGATTTGAACCCGAAGAGAGACTGCAAAGGACCCCAAGTGGAAGAAACAGAAACAGATGGCCATTCGATCACCTGTTGTTTGGAAAGGTAAAAGTTAGGCATAGCTTGGCGGGGGAACGTCATAGCTTTCTTCAAGTGTATGCAATTCCTCCCACCGCCTATCTTAATAGCTTCTTTTTTTAGTTTATCTTCTTAATCATGTATATAATATGTATATGCAAAATTTAATTCTATTTGAGGGTTGGGGTAAATCGAAAGAGAAAAGGTGACATTAAGAACACATTTTTGTGCACTTAATGCGGAGAAACTATATTTTCCACGGCTTTTTGAGGGCCAAGAACTTCCCATGTGAATTGACGATGAATGAAGGTAAGGTAAAGTTCCAAATTCCAAAGCCTGACTCGATTCCTCTGCACACATTCAAGTGTTTTCAAACATGGTAAAGAATATGTAGCAGACGGGAATGGGTATTATGTAGCATCAGCTTTTGAGTTGACTAAAACAACCCAATTTCTGTATTATATTTAAAACCAAACCATTCATCTTGCGATGTATAACATTAACATGTTGCTCATCCTTCCATTCCATGCCATGCCATGCCAAATCTACGATATCAAAGCTTAGGTGGGAAAAAACATCACCGCAAAAAGGAAAACATAGACAACAAGCATCATCCCAAAAAGCCATTTTCTTAGAACGAAAAAAAAAAAAAAAAAAAGCAATCAATATCTCCAAAACAACCTCCTTACAATACCTAATAATTGAATTTTGCCCACTCGTTTGCTTTTTAATCACAGCAAGCCATGGACTACTTCTGTTTGTCAAAGCTAACGGATCAAATGACTAAAAAACCCAAACTCTTGTCTTAGGCCATTGATTGTAAAAAAATCCTAAGACAATAGCAACAAAAGCAATTAAGCTTTGTTTTTTCCCAATGCTATTAAACACATATTTTGTATGATAATAATATGGGTGTGACATGTGGACCAAGTAGAAACAAAGACATAGGGCTTTAAAAACTATATCAACAATTAAAGTTTAAATCCTCATTTCTTTTCTTGTGATGGAACTTTAGAGGGTGTGAGGGATTCATAATTTCTACCAGTTTTCAATGCGTGCCGTGTTGGATCAAAATCTTTCAAACAAAGAAACTATATAGTTATTTTTATAAATAAATTAAACCCTAGCTAAGAATTTATTGATGAGTCTGTGCATTGGCTGGCCGACTCATAGCTAGATTCTTTTGTAGGCCGAAGTGAGCCACCCTCAAATGATAAAATAATTTACTTACCTAAGATTCGGTGGGATTTAAAAAATTTAAATTATTATTTAAAATTTTTTATTTTTTATTAATATTTATATATATTTTATAATTAAATTTAAATAAAAATATGTATGTATAAAATAATGCTTTAAATTAGGCTGAATTGATACAAATTTAAAATATCTTATTTCAAATCTAACTCTGTTAAATCCAATTTTCTACTCAACTTTTAAATACAATATACTCGTCTCTCTTTTTTTTTTTTTGGTAATTAAAACGGGAATGGTAATCTTAAGTAAACCCCAAATATTATTGGATAGATTTGAAAATTAGTGCAAAATGTAAGAAAAGTGAAAGCCATTGTTGAGGTATTCTTTGGAGGAGACAAAAGGAAGAGCAAAGGCACAACTTGCAACACGAAGAAAGGTTAGAGGGGTGCCAGAGTTAGGATTCCGAAGTATTCTTCAATGGTTAGGTCAGTTTTAGAGCTGAAGAGTATAAGAAGGGAATGGTAAGAGATAAAAAGAGGATAAGTGTCCTTACCTAGGTCTTACCAACCCTTTTATAAGTGTCATTGGGGGATATATTTGTCAAATTATGTTACTGAAATATGGCTAGCACTAGGCTAGCTGTTGGGCTATTACGTCTTGTAGCCGAATCTATTAACGGGATGTTAGCGGCCACTTAGAAAGAGTCGTTTGATCTGGGATTAGGCTATCGTCAGGTGGTCATTTTTATGTCTCTTCATGTTTTGATGATTAAGGCTTGGCCGCCTCATAGGTCAGAGGTGCATTTAGGTGATGGCGCGCATTGTCAATCAGTTAAAAGGTATAACAAAATATGGTTACAAAGTGACCAGGTTTTGGCCCTTGATGTCATTTGGATTATTGGATAATGGTGGGAAGAGCGAACCAATTGCACGTGTGGGGTTTTGGAATTCAAAATTTAAATGCGCAGAGTGTAGTTACTACTACCATAAATATGGCGTGACAAAAAAAATGAAGTAACTATCGTTTGACACGGGGCGCTGGGGGTGAGTTCTAAGGGCACATTTTCAAGGGCGTGTTCTAGTTACTATTTAAGGAATAGGTTTGTGGGTTATAGGCCAAAAAAAGGGGTTTTTTATTTTTCATAGGCCAAGGGTATGTTTTTTTTTTTTTCATTATTTTCATGTCATGCTATTTTAATGATTACTTTTTCAGCGTGAATGGGTTCGGGATTGACTAGGGTTGAGTCATTTGTTGGTTCTGGAGTTGGTTGGAGGTTTTGACTGTGTTTTTGCATTTGCGGTGAGCAATTGCTACTGATGGTACATAAAAGGTTGGTAAAGGTGTACTATGAATTTGCATTCAGGCCGATGTAGGAGATCAAAGTGTTGGGTAAATTTTCAATTGTCATGCCTGTTTTAATTTACTTTTGGGTTACTGTAAGGGCTATTAGTATGTTTATGGGGTGGATGGTAAGGGAAGAGTGACAGCTACATATTAATCGATAACGAGAATGGGTGGATTGAGGAGTCGAGTGAAAGTGAGAAGTTTGGACAAGAAGTGAGGAGTCGAATGGAAAGGTTACTGAGGGTTAGTTTTGATCAAATTGTCGATCGACCAGTAGTGCTGATGGGTACTGTAGAGGGTCAAAGTTCAATGGCTAGTCAAGAAGGTGAATAAATTAGTGAGGAACAAAATGTCGAGTAGCTGGCTGAGGTAAATCAGATGTTAGAGTAGGTGACAGATAGTACAAATGATGTGGTGGAGTTGAAGGACTTAAATACTAAGCCTGTGGAGAGGTTTAGGTGTTCGATCAATATGCAGACCATACGTAAGTGGCTGCATGATTGTGGTGTCAATTTAGAGGAATATGAGGTTTTAAAACCATTTTCAAAGTAGAAAGTGACGTTCACTGTGGGAGATAGTGAGGTGTTCTATCTACACATTTTTAATGGGGCTTTCATTTGCCTTTAGAGCCCTTCCTCTGCTTATGTTAAAGAGATGCATGGTGTTATCAAATCAGCTAAAGCCAAACACTTGGGGGATCATGGTTATATATGTTCTGGTGTGTAAAGAGAAGGGTCGGATGCTATTGGGTGAGGCATTTAAAGATATGTATATTTTGAAGCGGAATGATCTGTGCTTGTATTTTATATAAGCGAAAGGGGGACAAAAGTTGGTGGTCGACCTACCGTTAAATGCTTATCTAGGAAAGATCAATACTTCATAGTGCAAAGAAAAGGTAGGCACGACATGGGGCTTTCCCTTGGAATGAAGCCATAGATTGCTAATGAGAAAACATGAGGCCAACCTTCAAAGAACAAGAGCAGAAATAAGTGGAGTTCTTTAGAAGCAGCCAAGTGAACTGTGGAAGATACCTGATGTTGCAAAACGTCCAGAGATATTGTTTAGGGTGAGATCTGTTAGATGTGCTAGAGGGTTAGTGCATGCTCTCGGTCAATAGAGGAGGTAGTGTTTTTTCAAGGTTATGGCTTGTAAGCATAATGTTTTTATAATTGATGATTTGATGAATGTGTATATAGCTGATGATAGTTGGGTGCTACACAGGTGAGGCTATGGCAGAAGTGGGCATAGAGGATGTGATAAAGGAACCTAGAGAAGAGGGGGAGTCTATTGGCAAGTGGAGTGTCAAGGAAGTTATAGGTGAGGAGTCGTCTGTTGGTCACCTTAGTAGAGAGATCGTGTCAGATCAACCATCCACCCCCAACTGAATAGCGTACTTACTTGCAAACTTGGATTTAGTTGGGTTATAGTTAGCTTCCGTAAGGTTAGTGTTGTGTAGGTATGGATCTGACACAAGCGGCATTAACAGAGCAAGTGGCTAAACAAGCGGCTGCTAAAAAGATAATTACCCACTGTCGCAACATACCCCGAGGTGGATCCTCGCGGCTTTATGAGTGCGTACGACTTAAAATATTTTCTTGGCTTGGAAATGTCTTCTTGACCGAGACTTTTCTTTAGCGATGTGATGAGAACGAGAATGTACGGGTTCTCGACTTGTGGTATAATGAAATAGACCATAAGACGAATCGCTCATCTTATTGGTCTCAGATGACGATCGCAAAATGGTCAATGCTTGGAGTCATCATCGATCATTTTGGGCTAGGCATGATCGGATGCCTATTGAAACCTATATTCTGAGTTACAAAACTCAAAACATCGATCCCGTGGTCTACGTAATGGAAAGATTCACCGTTTGGGTTTGGGAGTTGGTTATGCACGATGAGGTACGAACCTCTTCGTGACGCCCGAAATCGATACCTTACTAGCTATGTCCTATCTCGGTTTTGATTCTTTCGATCTTAACTTATCACTATTTTGATATAACCCTCTTTGAATGCATAAATCTTATAGAAATGATCCAGGTTTTGATGAAAAAGATTTAATCTCATATACGCCCCGGAGAGATGGGGAATATAGA
>JBBYHK010509412.1:0-13446 GCA_038382065.1 Adansonia grandidieri | reverse complement strand
AGTTATACCAACAAAACTTTAACTTTGGCCAAATAGTTGGAGCAACAGAGATAGCTTGAATTTCCCTCTTTTCCTTGCTGTAAATTAGCAAGAAAAAGAGAGAAACAATGAGGTTTTGGTTCTGGTCTAGATGAGGGTGATTTTTAGAATGTGTAGAGGTTTAGAGTGAGTGTTTTGAGGCTATTTTTGGGTGGTTACTGGAGAGCTACGGGATTTGGTTTTCTTGGTGCAAGAATGTGTTTTTGAAGTTGAAAATGAGCTGGAATCTAACCTTTTCTGCTGAGATAGAAGTGGTCCACTTATACCAACCTTTTGGAGCCAAATTGGAGGTGTTTTTGGCCATTTCTCAAGAGGGATAAGGTGATGTCAGCATGGTGGCTATAGGGTGGCTGTAGGGAGCAACTTGTTGCCAATGTGATGGGCATATGGTGGCTAGTTGAAATACTGAAATGATTTTCCAACAAATAGGGTCCCTGATGGTGACATTGGCCAACAACTAGGGAGGAGTAGGGTGATCAAATGACATTAACCCTTTTGATCCAATTTAAACTTAAAAAAATGTTTGATTAATTTAACAATCTAAATTCATAATTTAACATGTGTTTTGATCTTTCTTGATGTAAAGAAATGAGTTAAAATCAAGTTTTGGATCAATGGTGGATGAGTCAAAAATGCACAGACCATGAAAATAGCCTGGATGTATCGATACATTTGGTCCAAAAACCTTGATGGTATCGATACAATGAACATTATATCGATACTATGAACCACTGTGTCGATACATGTTGATATGTATCGGTGCATTTCTTTATAGAATCATGTTTTGGTCCTAACATGGCCTAATATCGATACATGAGGTCCTGTATCGATACAGAGGCTTATGTATCGATACATCTACATGTTGTATTGATACAGATGGGGACATTTTAAATTTTTGGCACGTTGGAGCATTGTATCAATACATTTAAGTAAAATTGTGAATTTTTTCATATCTTTTGTCCCTATATACCTTGAACTACATCATTTGATGCCACATCTTTGCATTTACCTTTGATATGATCCCTGGGCCTTCTTGACCTCTTCAAAATACTCTTCTAGCGATCATCGCCCCCCTCACGTCTATGCTTCAGATTATTACAAATTAGCCCAGACAAAATAAGGTATTTACAGGATGTCTTTTCTCGCTCAAACACCCTCCTAAGTAGCTCGATCTCTGAATGTGGTTCTTCTATTAGGATTTGCAGTATCCCAAAGTTGGGTGGTGGCAATAGATCATTGATATGGGGGAGTCTCCATTCTTCATATCCAGCAATGGTGGGGCTTCCTCTCCAATATCTTTCCACACAATGGACTTTCTTCTGGGCTTGGAAAGCTAATTTGACTTTTGCTTTATAATTAGGCTTTCCTATTCAAAATCCCAATGTCCTAAGTCTTCAAAGAATAAGATGAATTGCTGGCACTGGAACTGACGCAATACTAATAGAGGAGCATAACTGGTATTTATCCATAATCCCAAGAGTGGTACATAAGTGTAGTCTCCATATCTATACACAATCGACTGAGCGAACACCTATGGGGCTCTCCACATAATTTTTTCCTCCTTGATGTTTCGTAATTCTTTGAGCCAATGCTTTTCTATGTTATCTTGATAACATTCTTCCTTTAATACTATGGAAAGAGGACTGAACTTGAAGAAGAAATTTTGCATGGTTCTTTCCCCCTAGCATAGAGATGACCTAGGAGCCATATCTGGAGTAATGGGGCATACCTAATAAACCTTCATGTTCTTGTTCTTTTACAAAAGCTGAGGGTGCGAATGGTTTCGGCGATAATGGCAAAAGCAGGGTTGATGTCGCAACATAGGCGAGAAAAGAAATCTGTGACTGCCACCTTTACATAACCCAAAGTCTTCAGGAATATGACATGCCCGTAGATTGCTAGAGCGTAGATATGTTGAACTTTTTTTTGGTAAGAAAGATTTACCATGGCCTCCTTCAAGCTGGCCCAAGAGATGCATTTGCTGCTTCCTTTTATTTTGACATGACTGTCAACCTATGCTTCTATGACACCAAGAATTTACCTCAACCTTTTCTTGAACGGAGGAGGTGATAACGCTTTACAGTAAATTCGGTTAGACTTAACCCTTTTTATGTTGAGCAGAGTTATGTATTCATTAATGGTTGGGACTAAATCTTGTTGATTGAAGGTGAAACATTAGTAGACTAGATTCCAAAACTATGTCACTACTCGTAACAAGCCATCATCCAACTAAACTCCATGTAAGAGAGCTATAATCTTGTACTTTTTAATGATGGCTTCTTTCTCATTGTTATCCCAACTGTCCCAAATATGCTTTAATTCTCAATAATTATTCTAACAAAAACTGATCTTGACCTTTTTATGCATTTTTGACACATAGTTGGGCTTTAGGATCCCCCGTCTTGACGTTGGCAACCTTCTGACCATGTTCTGGTGTTTTCAAAGAACTTGATAGTGGAGATAAGCTGTTGCTCCATAAATGATGCCCCTTGCTGAACACTGAACCAGAACAATTGTCCTAAAATGATGATAATAATGATAGTTATGATGAAATGATGCATGCACCAAAACACAAAAAAAAAGGAAAAGAAGTTAGTGGAACATATATGAGACAATGTATGGAAATAAAGAATTTAAGAACATCAGAACGAAATATTCATAAAATGTCTCAACTAAAGTGGTGAAATGAGAAAAAGGCAGCATTTCAACATGCCAGGATGCAATCTGCCTTCATGAGGTGATGCAATATCTTATTCTGATGAAAAAATAACCAACCCGTGGTAATATTCGTCCATCACCACTAGTCTGAATGCACATTAAGCCGTGACTTGGACAGCATAACGGTTTACAGCATAAGACATTGCAAATGATGGTTTTTACTCACCATCTCTTATTTAGACAAAGATTAGCCATCATTCAAGCAGCATGATGACATGCCTTGATAAATGATAAAAATGTAGATGCGGGTGACAATTGTATACTCATTGTCACCTACATAATTATGGTAATTAAGAGTAAAGGTTAGGCATGCTTCCTCGAGTGACCCTATTCTCCAAGTATTCTAGCAACGTTTCGGTATGGTTTGACATGGTTTAGCTCATAGGCTCACTATATGAGGTTTAGATTGATGCCTAAATAGATGTTTGAATTGCTCTTTCATCTGGTAAGGATAGGTGCGGCACCCCGATCCTAGGCCCATCATGGGTTTGGCAGAAAGGGTTTGATCCAATTGATGTATTTCCCTATACAAATGCATAGGGTTACTCACAAGAGACATAGGTAATTTACATCTGGAAAGTTATTGCCATGCCTATGTGGAGGGTTACTCACAAAGGTGGTAGCTTACTTCCTCCTAATGATTGGGTTATAACCACACCATGGAGTTTGGCGGGACTCTAATACTCGTGCAAGTGTGTGGTGTGTAATGGGGAAATGATTAAACCTTTTTGCTTACTTTTGTATTACCATTTTTATTAAACTGATGATTATTCAAAAATAAGACAATCCTGATAATCATGCCAAACAAAAGATTAGTTAACAAAATGAGAAAAAAAGTCATAATTAAATAATGGCTGAAGATCGAAGGAACCAGAAACCTAGCAAGACACAACTAGTTATTAGCCTAACTTTCTATACTATCCCTAGTGGAGTCGCCAAGCTATCGTAACATGCCTCGAGGTGGATCCTCACGGATCTATGGGTGCATACGACTTAAAATATCTATTTGACTAGGAAATGTCTTTCTGACTGAGACTTTTCCTTTGCGACATGATGAGAATAAGAAAGTATGAATTCCTGACTCGTGATATAGTGAAGGGAACCATAAGATGAATCACTCATCTTATTGGTCTCGGACGACCATCACGAAGTGGCCAACGCTTGGAGTCGCCACCGATCATTTCAGGCTAGGCATGACCAGATGCCTATTGAAACCTATATTTTAAGTTACGAAACTCAAAACATTGATCTCGTGGTCTACGTAGTACAAAGATTTGTTGTTTATGTTCGGGAGTTGGTTATGCACGATGAGGTATGAAACTCTTTGCGACGCCCGAAATCGATACCTTACTAGCTATGTCTTATCTCGATTTCAATTCTTTTGACTTTAACTCATCATTATTTTGATATAACCTCCCTTTAATGCATGAATTTTTATAGAAATACAAATCTAGATTTTGATGAAAAGATTTAATCTCATATATGCCCTAGAGAGATGGGGAATATAGAAATTTTTAATAAAAATGACCTCTGGATTTTACTTTGAAAATGGAATATTCCACTTTGGGCACTGAAGAGATACCTACGTGGAACATCACCTTCAATTTTACTTGAAATGATTTGAAAACATGAATGCAAATAATAATCACAAAGAAATCACGTTAGTAAGGCAACGAATAAAGTAATATAACATTGACCATTCAATGTAACGATAAAGATGAGGGATGGACCATTGGAATTTAGCTTGCAACTAACATCGATTATCTGGGAATAATTGAATTGATGATTTTTTAGATGTATTTCGGTTCTTTGATTGAACAAGGTTCGTTTTACACATTCATGGAAGTCCAAGAAGGAGAAAAAATTTAATTTTAGTTGAAAGATAGGGTTAGAGTATACCCTTAGAAAAATGGGGTTGGAGTATCCCCACGAATGACAAATAATTTTAAAAAAGGAAGATTTTTAAATCTTGACAATTTTGAAAAGCGGTTGAAGTATCCCCTCGAAAAGAAAGGGTTGGAGTATCCCTATGGATGACAAATAATTTTAACAAAGGAAGATTTTTAAATCTTGACAATCTTGAAAGCAAGGTTAGAGTATCTCCTCGGAAGGTCGGAGTTGGAGTATCCTCGAAAGTGACATATCTAACACTTTTTAAAGAAGTCAAGTTGGAAAACTTAAGTTGACAAAACTTTGTGATTTAGAAAATGAGTAAGCATTTTGACGATTTTTGGCAAAAGAAATTATTGTAAATAAGGATGGTAAAGATGTAAAAATAAAATAAAAATATTTATACCTTGATATGAGCCTATGGAAGGTCAGAGCATGTTCTCGAGGCTGGTCGGGGTGATGTGGTGACATTCGAATGTCTCAAGATGAAGCTTGGAAAACAACTCAATTTTGACCATAACCGAAAACAGAGGACAGCATTGCATTATCCCACTATTTGAATTTATTCTAAATTGGTTTGAAGGCCATAGGGGTAGACAAGACACCGTTAGAAAGGTAACTTGACAAAGGTCAATCTAAAAATATTTCTAATATCCCAAAAAATCACTTTTCAGGGAAATAAATTTTCAAATTTGGGTCAATTATGCTACTGACAAAGCAAGCAAGAAAAAGGGTGTGTCAAATTTTGAAAAATCATTTCGGACTCGTTTGGTATCAAAAAATTGCAAATAATACCTTTCTAGAAAGGGAATTTCATGAACTTTTTAGGAAAAATGTTGGAATTTTTTGAAAAAATCATTTAGTAGGCCTAAAAGGCCCAACCAGAATGCACTTTGTTAACTCTAGAGATTTCAGATAGTCTAGGTTTGAAAAGTCATAACTATTTCATCTGGATTGATCCGGGGGTGAACAAGGCCTCGTTTTAAAGATATTGTGACACACTTTTAGAGAAAAATATTATAAAATTCATGAAAAATCATTTAGAATTTTAAAGTGATTGTTCAATTTGTAACAGTGATGCTGTCAATAGGGAAGAAAGCAAAGCAAAGGATATTTCTTATTTTCTCTATGTTTACGTGTCCAAACACGAGTCATCAGCATTTGAACATCCATGACTAAAGGGAAAGATTGGCTTGAGTGTCGTAAACTCATTTGCACAGCCTTGGAGTAATTTGGGATGATGAAACATCTCGTTGTTCATACCACTCAAGGTTTTGACTCAAAAACAAGGCACGAACATTTAGGGAAGAAGTGCAAGGCCATTCTCGTTGGAAAATCAAAAGTTTTGAGCTCGTTTAATGAGGATTACAGATCTGAAAAACTTCATCTTCCCCGAGATTTTTAGTTAACTTTAAGGAAAATGCTAAGTTCATACTAGTCCTCATTGGTTGAAGTTAGCATGCTTGACTTGGGGAGGTTTTGAAAATCATTTTTTTTATAGCCATCAAACATGCACTTTGACAAGGAGAAGACAACAAACATACAAGAGGATGGCACATAACATGAATGGGGATGCTAACTTTACTAATGGTCTAGACAAAGAAAGTGTTATGCACTTTGACAAGAAAATATTATGGATGCTGAAAATGACAATGATTCATGACAAGATGTAAGCTAATATATAAATATGCTTGAAATATGTTAGGCTAAGGATTCATACATGGATTAATCATAACAAGATGCATGGATATGGCATAAAACGCATGAGCAAGAGCTATCAAAATAATGAAGATAAAATGAGGCATTTTGCACATATTAAGGCATCCAAATCCTAAAATATCACAACTAAAAGCCACAATAATGCATGAGAATCCCAAGAGGGTGATGGAAACATGGAGAGCTCACTAAAATGATGAAGATGCTGGCAAACAAAGATGGCTTGAATTTTTCCTCTTTGCTTTGTTGTTAATAAGCAAGAAAAAGAGAGAAATAATGAAGTTTTGGTTCGAGTATGGATGAGGGTGATTTTTAGAATGTGTAGTTGTTGAAAGTGAGTGTTTGGGGCTATTTTTGGGTGCTGAGTGAAGAGCTACAAGATTTGGTTTTCTTAATTTGTGAATGTGTTTTGGAAACTAAAAATGAGCTGGAATCTCCCTAAAATCTCAGCTGAGATATAAGTGGTCTATTTATACTAGCATTTTGGAGCCAAATTGAAGGTGTTTTTGGTCATTTCTCAAGGGGGAAAAAGTGATGTCAACTAGATGGCTATAGAGTGGCTTCAGGGAGCAACTTGCTACCAACGTGATGGACATAGGGTGACTGGTTTAAATGCTAAAATGATTTTCCAACAAATAGGGTGGCTGATGGTGATCTTGGTCAACAAACAAGGGAGGAGTAGGGTGATCATGTGACATTGACCTTTTTTATCTAAGTTAGACTTGAAAAATGTTTTGATTAATTAAAAGTTCAAATTCATAATCTGATATGGGCTTTGATCTTTTCTGATGCAAAGAAACGAGTTAAAATCGAGTTTTAGATCAATGGTAGATGAGTCAAAAATTCCCAGACTATGGAAAATGGCCTGCATGTATTGATACATTATAGAATGTACGATACATTTGGTCCAAAAACCTTGAGTGCATCGATACAATTAACATTGTATCGATACAATGATCATTGTAACGATACTATAAACCATATCATTGTATCGATACTATGAACCATTGTATCAATTCAATGCTTCATTGTATCAATACATGTTGATATGTATCGATACATTTCTTTACAGAATGCACGTTTTGGTCTTGGCATGGCCTAGTATCGATACTTAAGCTTATGTATCGATACATAAGCTCATGTATTGATACATTTACACGTTGTATCGATACAAATGGGGAAATTTCAAATTTTTAGGTCGTTAGAGCATTGTATCGATACATGAGAACCATGTATCGATACATTCTAGCAAAATTATGAATTTTCTCATATCTTTTGTCCCTGAACACCTTGAACTACATCCTTTGATGCCATATCTTTGCATTTATCTTTGATATGATCCATAGGCCTTCTTGACCTCCTCAAAATTACTTTTTCGCTCATCGCCCCCTCTCACGTCCATGCCCAAGGTTATTAAAAAAATTAGCCCGAACAAAATAAGATGTCTACATTCATGACTTTAAAACATGTAAAACTTCTCTAAAAAATGTTTTATATAAAAGTTGGTATTAAAAACAAATTTTTGAGTGCTTGAAGGAGTTCAAACACATTCTAGTATTTTTCAAAGTGTTTACAAAATATTTCATGAAAAAATATTAATCTTGAAAATATTTAAACACAAGCTAATTAAGCTTAGGTTCTAGTTTTATCAAAACTGAGAGAAATTCAAAGCTAATATAGCTAACAATCCCACTCTTTTTGATATGACAAAACATAAGGTCAATTTGCTTGTAAAACTCCCATTTAATTATTTAAAGATTTTCAATAAAACTCCTCCTTGATAAAAGCATTATGAAATGGATTTTTATAGTTTTTATAAAAAGGTTTTGAAACACTTGGCAATGGCATTTTTGGTCATATTAGGCTTTAAGAGTACCAACACAAAAAAATTAAGGATTTCAATAATATAAATAATGTAGCACATGTGAAATCTTTTTATTTGCTAGCATAAACATATATCTATATAAATGAAGTACAAGCAAGCAAATTAACCCTAAAACTCTCCCTCTCTTTTGGAATATCAAAAATTTGAAGGTAGATTAATTCAAAGCTAAGGGACTAATTCCAACAAGATTTCTAAAAAGTATATTAATTATGAATCATTTAAGAGCATGTATACCAATTATTGAGAAAATATATGCATTTAAGCCTTAATGTGTAGTTCATCCAATTTTTGTATTCTTTTGTAGACATGTAAGCGCATTTGAGAGATAAAACATACCAATTGTTAAAGGATCTTAAGAATTATTAATCCAATTGTTGTTTAGATGCATAATAGATGCTAATTTTTGAATTTTTATTACACGTGCATACTGCAATAGATGCCCTATGGAAGGTTAAAAAAATTTTAAAGAAAAACATAACAAAACTTCCATAGGTTAAAAAATCATATGCTCATTCATGATATATCAATAAAATTATTTGAGTGAACATTTAATCAATAAACTTGCTTAAGGATAAGAATGAAGCACTTAGATATGTTCAAGGATTCATTCAAAGAAAACATTTTAAGTATACATTACATACTAGAATATCAATTATATATAATTGACTCATGTATATTACCAAACTTAATGCTGAAATATAGGAATTTAGTAGCGTTTGTTTAATGATTACCTCAACCTTACCAAACTTTAATGATATGCTTGATTTGAGGATCATAATTTCTAGTGTTTGAGCATTCCTTGATGGTTTTGGCTTGATTTGAAGAGGTTGCATGCTTTATTTGCTTCCTTTTGCTATGCAAGTGTTCATATTTCAAATATGGATTTATCTCCATGAACCTTGCAAAACTTTAAAAAGAAAATCTTGGCAAAAGATAAGCATTAGAGGTATTATGATTTTAATTGTAAAAGATTATTCAATAAGCTTATGTTTTGTTAGAAATGAAAGATGTTCAATAAGCTTAATGATATTTTGAAATAAGTAATACCAAATGTTAATGAATGAAAAACATGAAGCATATATGGTACCAATTATTGTAATGCAAAAAAAATATTTTCATTAAAGGGAAAAAAATAATGATGTATAGACAAATTTGTATTTTTGAGCATTATAAGGCAATATGCCCACTTAGTAATATAATTCATGCTTTTGATTTATGAAACACTCATCAATGAATTAGATATCATATTTAAACATGTGATGAGTTATGAAATAATATTTATCAAGGTTTAGAAATCATAAAAATGAAGTATTTCAAGTGAAAACTCATTAAGGAGACCAATTTTGCATTTAAGAGCAAAAAAAAAAAGCATGAAATTGGCCAAAATTCACTACTTGTATCAATACAGTGGGCTTTTGGATCGATACACATAGTGATATATCGATACAAAGTTCATTTTATTGATACAAGTTGTGTTTTTTTGGGTTTTTGTTCATTGTATCAATGCAGGGCTCCAAGTATTGATACATGCCTTAAGTTTTTCAAAAATGCTTAGAAAAATATGCAATTTGGAATTCCAAAACCTATGATTTTATATTTTAATGCGAACTTTTGATATTAAATGTTTAAAACTCATATGAATAATCAAAGTTTGGATTAAAAAAACTTTTAAAATCAAGTTTGAATGAATTAGAATATTTGGTCACATATGTAAGTCAACATGCAACTAAAGGTCTTGGAATAACAGAATTTCATTCAAAACACATATGTACAAGTTAAAAAGTATTTTCAATGTATACCAAACTTATTTAAGCCATAAACATGAACTTACTATATAATCAAACATCCTAAGTCTTCATGCAAAAATAATTGAATATAAAGCATTAAAGAGATTTAAGAACTTGCTAATGCATGTTTATAGATCATATCTTATAAGAAAGCTCTGAGTACTCCCCCTAAAGATATGCATATAATTTAGTCATGCAATAGATTTTCTTAATGACTCAGAACATGAAGTTTATCAAAATCAACTGTTTATGCATAAATCATTCTTAAGTTATGCTTCATAACAACATTTCACAAATCCATTTAACATATTATCATTAAGCACTAAATCATCAAATGCATGCACATTTAAGCTCATAGTTGCTCAAAATGTAAAACATAAAGTTTTCATTAAACCCATTTTGCATTAAAAACAAATTTTTTTAAAAGAAAATTCAAGAAAGCATTAATAATTACACATGAATAACCAATACATATCAAAATTTTAAAGCTTATAAGTTACCCATTGCACTTTTTTATGTGCCTAGAGCATCCATTTGTATTGCATTGCTCCTTATTGCTCTAACACACCAACAAAGGACTTTCACTTAGTTTTTGGTACCCAAATTGCTTTGGGTCTTAAGGGTTAGTCTCAAAGCCTTTTGTTCTCTTAGGAACCCATATTAGCCTAACTTGAAATTGTATCATTTTCTTGATAGAACATGCAAATTATGACCATAAAAATTGTAATGTGAGCACTTGGTCATATTAACTTGAAAATATTTGTCTAATATGATTTTCTTGTCTTATTTCATGCTTTTAATTTTTCCTTTCAAGTTAGGATTGATTTTTTGTAAAATGTTAATTCTTAGCTTACAGTCATTAAAATCATTTTTCAAATCTTTGTTTTCATTCTCTAAAACAAGTTTTCATTTCAATATTAAATCATTTTCAACTTTTAATTTTGATTTCATTTTCCTGTGTTTGTAGTTCATTTCCTCAAACTCAACTACAAGATCATCAAATGTATCTTGTAACTCATTAAAGTTATAGGAATTTAAATTTGGAGAGTTTGAGGTTACCTTCGGCTCATCAAGAGCCATGAAGCAAAGGTTGCCAATTTGGTTTTCCTTGGAGTCATCATCATCGGAAGAGTTACTATCGCTCTAAGTTGCTACAAATGCACTTTTCTTCTTCCTTTTCAATAATGAGCAATCAGATTTGACATGGCCTGATTCGTTGTAATTGCAGCACACTACTTTGTTAACCTTTTTAGTTTAGGATGATTTACCGTTATCTATCTTCATGAATTTCTTAAATCTCTTGGCAAATATGATTATCTCCATAACTTCACCATCTTCATCATCACCCTTCTCTTCTTTACTCATGGAAGCCTTCAATGTAACTCCAACTTTTCTTGGTTGCTCTCTTCCATGATTTATCTTCATTTCGTATGTGAGGGTATCAATGAGCTCATCTAAGGCAAGGGTATTGAGGTCCTTTGACCTTAATTGCAGTCACTTTAGCTTTCCATGACTCAATGAGGCTATTTTCATGACCATCTCCTTATCCGGATACACCTTTCTAAGACCCTTCAAGTCTTTTACTATGTGTTGAATCTATCAAACATCTCCTTGATGCTTTCCTCTGGTTTCATCTTGAACAACTCATAATCAAGGGTGAGCATGCTTATCTTGGACTTCTTGACTTAATTGGTCCCTTCATGTGTGATAGCCAACTTGTCCCATATTTCTTTGGCATTATCACACAAAGACACCCTATTGTACTTTTGTGTGCATGGCCTTGGCATTGAGTTGAGCCATCTTAGTGTCTTTCTTATCCTATTTCCATTCTTCTTAGGGAACTTTAAGATCATCTATCATCTTTGTTGGGATGAGTGAGCTTTTTACGATTATCTTCCAAACTTGATAATCATTTGTTTGGACAAATAAAAGCCCATTCTTGTCTTCTAATATGCATAATCTTCACCATTGAAGAAAGGAGGCCTTACAAATGTCCTTCTTAGCCCACACCAAAAATACCATTACTAGCCATTTGCTTAGTCTTTTGCGAATCTTGCTCAAGGATGTTAAGCCTATAAGAATAAGACACAAGCTCTGATACCAATTGTTAGACCTTTTAGCAGTGAATGAAATCAAGAGGATGTGTGAATTAATTCCTTAAAACTTTGATAAATAAAGTTGAGAAATCTAAATAATAAACTTTGGAGTGCAAGTTAATGAATAAAAATAAACAATTAAAGAAAAGTAAAAGAAGAAGCAAACTTAATGATTTAAAGAGGTTCAGCCTCAATTGCCTACGTTCTCTACCTCGACCTCACTTGCTTTGGATTTTCACAATTCACTGACGTGAATTGTCTTCCTTTCAAGGAAAAGCTATAACATTTACATTTTCTATCTTTAAAGTTAAGATAAAAACTTCTACCCTCTATCTTTTATGGCTAAGATAGAACCCTCTTTCACTACTTTTGAAGGCTAAGTAGAAACCTTTTCTACTTTTCAATGGCTAAATAGAAACCTCCCCTTTTTACAAGGATTTAAGTGTAACAAATAAAACCTTTAAAGGTTAGGTGTTTACAAGAGTTTTAGCTCAACAAAAATATGTATCTAAAGATACAAAATGAAGAATACAAAGATAGGAAGATTTAATCCTATACAAAGATGAACTACTCAGCAAAAATAATGGAAAAGATGAAAAACATGACTTTAAGCACAATCTCTTGGTTTTTCCTCTTGTTTAAGGTGCTAGAAAGGCTTATTTATAGCATTGATCATGATTGTAACTGTTAGGGATATTTGGTGAAGGAATATAACCGTTGGAGCTTCAAAATGTCATTTCCTATTGTTCCCCATGCCTCTATATTGATATAATTAAGTGGGTATCGGTACATTATGTTTAAAGGTCCAAAATATAATCGTCGACCAGTCTTGTATCAATACAAAATAATCTATCTTGATACATGAATAGTGATTTTTACATTTTAAATTTATTTAGCTATGCCAAGTATTGTATCGATACATGCAAATAATGTATCGATACATTCATATGAAAATCAATTTTAAGAGGTTTTTCATGACTTTAAAACATGTAAAACTTATCTAAAAAAATGTTTTATATAAAAGTATGTATTAAGAACACATTTTTGAGTGCTTGAAGAAGTTAAAACACATTTAGAATTTTTCAAAGTGTTTACAAAATATTTCATAGAAAAATACTAATTTTGAAAATATTTAAACATAAGCTTATTAAGCTTGAGTTTTAGTTATATCAAAATTAAGATTAATTCAAAGCTAATACAGCTAACAAAATTATTTTTTAAAATTTTGTAATGCCCCGAGACTTTTTACATGTAATACCTTCATATAATATCCATGATCAAGATAAGTTTAAAATTGGTTTTACCTACTTAATCA